>VZTJ01002596.1:163634-258259 GCA_013397795.1 Orthonyx spaldingii | reverse complement strand
CCCCCGCCTCCCGCATGCGCCGCCGGGAGCGGCGGGAGGAGCCCGGCAAGGGGCGTGTGGCAGACAGACCCCCGCTGGACCTGCGGCGCGATACAGGGCTGCGCCAACTCCTCAGGAATTACTGCTCGTTTCATCTCCTCCTCATCCTCCTTGTAGTTGTATTTTGGGTGTGCTTTACATGCACGCCACGTGTCGGTACGGCAGTGCCTGCGTGTGGTTTATAAATAACTCCGTGTACACTGGGGACACGCTCGCTCAGGGGTGTTTCACTGTCAGGGCGCGCTGCGGCCTCTCCCGGCCACATTTAAGGATCTGGAGCATTAAATAACATTAAGAATTAACAGGTGCCAAAGGAGTCGCGTTCGTTTTTCCGTGGGAAGGAGGTCAGCGCCGGCGGCGTGGGTGTCGCAGCAGGTAGAGAAACATTCCCAGGAACGGAGCAGAGGTGTGACGGTCCGACAGAGGGGCAAAAAGGGGTTTGTCGTGCAGGTTATATTTATTTTAATATCTAGTCTTGGTAACTGTAATCCCGTACTCACTGATCTGCCTGTTGTGTTGAGCTGAAAGGTTCGGCTTATCCAGATTTTGGTAAGCTGTTTATTAGGACCAGGCCAGCTCAACACTGAACTTATGTTCTGTGATTTATGTGCTGATTTTGGACAGCTTTTTTTTTCTAGACAGCTAAGATTTTGCTCATGACCTGTGAGCACTGCACAGGACACCTTTATGCATCTCCATAATCTCATCCTGCAGCTTCTCCAGTTATCCCTTCCTGCAGTAATCAAAACTGAGGTTACTGTGAAGCTTTAGCCCTCATGATTGACAAGAAAGCAATCTAAAGTGACCTGGCAGCTAAACGTGAGCTTTCCTAGAAGAGAAAGAAAAGAGGTGGTTGTGGATCTGGCTTGTTCTCCTCAGTAGCTGAGTGCTGAGACCCAGCAGTAAAGACACTGCTGAACTGCTGACAAACCCTATGAGCCTGAGATCACTTACAAAATCTTGGAATTGCTGAGAGAGCTTTAGTGGAAGAAGTCTGCTTTTACTTTTCCCATCTGTCTCGCTTTAAATTTCTACGCTGTATTGCTTCCATTTTAGAAACTCTTTAGAAAGGGTTGTTGGTATTATTTTTAAGCTTACTCTCTTTAAAACTGGCTTTTGCTCACTATATCTGCAGTGCCTTACCTTCGGGGCATTGCTGTCTGTTCTCACAAGGTGAATACCTGCTTTTCACTGATACTGTTTCCTACAGAAGACTTTAACGAAAGCCCTGGGGTTTTTCTTGCTCTTGACTTGAGGATCCAGGAGAAATCTCTGGCAGTGTATACATGTTGCTCAGCTTAGTTTGAAAGTGAATGTACATTACTAAGTAAGATTTACAGAGTATTTGATTCTGATATAAAACCAAAGTGCTTTTCAGGTGCTGTGTTTGGAAACAGAACATACATTCCTGTAATGCCACTGAGGAGAATCAAGCAGTTTGTTTGTGTGGATGTGGGGAGTCATCTTAAAAACATTACGTAACTCTTTTAGGGAGGGAAAGGAAGAAAAATTACCCTTTTTAGCCTTCAGGGGAATTTTATGTACACAGAGTGTAATTGCTCAACTTGAAATTTGTCCAGGAAGCTAGAATTAACCAACTGTCCTCTTACAAAAAATATAACAATGGTATCATACGACAATCGTGAGTTTCAGTTTAAAAGTGAGAGACCATGAATGAGAAGCTATTATTTCATGTGTGCTGTTGCTTATTATTCCCAATTCCCTTCTGTAGCCATCATGTTGCCACTCTCTGCTCACTCCGTGCATTCTTCTAGACCCAGAGGCAACAGAAGTGGTTTTTGACTGACCTGCAGGTTCTGCTAGGGTGTTCGGGGAACCCTGTTTCTGCTCATGGGTTCATGTGCAACAGCACCAACATACGTATGTGGGCAAATACCCATGAAATCTTACTTTTAAAACAACCATCTTTTCAAAATACAGGAATACCCAATATATTATTCACTTGTTAAACTCTTCAGAATTTGCATTTCTGTCCATTCCCCCGTAGAAAATCAAGCACTAACCCTGTGCTTTAACTTCAAATGTCCGTAAAAGTATCAGCTCTGTTTATGTGCTACCTGGAACCCCGGTTTGCATATTTCAACAGGTGGACGATGCGACCCAGCAAAGATGTGGCTATAGCACATTCAGATCTCTGTAGGTATATAAAAGCCCGTCCCTAATTCATCAGAATGACCACGTCCTGCACAGATAGTCCATAACCTAAGCGTATGCAATGCCACAGGTGGTGGGCAGCCCGCGTACCGGGAGCGGTGGGGCACTTCCAGCTCTGCCTGCCCGTGGGCTGTAGCCGGCAGACATGGCTGCGCAGCACAGCCTTTTAAGGGAGAACAATCTATTCTGCCTTTGTCTTCTGCACTAAATAGGGTGTTGCAGACAGCGACGCTCTCGCTAGCTGGATTTTTATTTCTCCTTCCAATGCCTGATGAGGAAAATCCACCTGCTCCCACCATGTACTGGCGTTTCGCCTCCAGATAATATTTTCTGTGCATAATAACTTCCACAGTCCGAGGGAGCCTTGTCGGCACGGCAAGGTGAATTTGTCCACCTTTAATCAGCATTGAGGCAGGAGAAAGGCTTCCCACCCCTGTGCATGGGTTGGTGTGCCGCTGCTGCCGCTCGGGGAATGGTTTGCTCTCTCCCCAGCTCAGCCAGCACTGCATCAAATTGTTTGGGACGTCAGCGGGCCTGCCGGGTACCAGGATAAAGTTCTTGAAAAGGCGTCATTGCAAGAATAGTGAGTACTGCACTATGTTTGTGTTGCACGGAGCCTGCGGGGTTTGTTCGGTAACTGAGGGACCGGTGGAGCACCGTGTAACCTTGTAAGCATAACTTACTGCCCTGTGCTCCTAAATTACTGCTGAATTTCAGCTGAATCACTTTTACTTTCTTCATTGATGTAGAGTTATGAGTGGACTTAAAATCTTCAGATAGTTAACCTCGTTTTCAGCAGCCTTGCCTCTCACTCAGGCAAAACTTCCAAAAAATATTAAGCTGATTTTTTGTTTTTCCTTCACAGCTGACAGTGCACGCAGGAACCACATTTACAGCCAGTCACCGATTCATTTCCTGCTTGAGTGCCATAAAACATTTTCAAGAAATGGAAGGAGATAAAGGGCAAAGTGCTAAAGCTACCAGTGCAGTGGGTGACCTGAGGAAAAGTTGGCAGACCTGGGCAGAGGATCACATTGAGTATCAGAGGAAGAATCCATTCAGCAGTGATGACAGGCTTGCGTCTAAACCTGCGCATACTCACAGAGGAGATCCTACCTATGGGAGACCCCCTGAAGGGTCTCAGACAGAGCAGAGAGGGAAAGATGCTCACTCACACGTGGGAAAGGAAGTAGAAGAGCTGTGCTTGATCATCAGAAGAACTGGAAAGGTGGGAGAAGATGGACAAGTGAGTGTGACATTCGGGCAGCTGTTTGAAACATATGTGACTATTTCCAATAAAGTAGTGGGAATCTTGTTAAGAGCCAGAAAACATGGTCTGGTTCATTTTGAAGGTGAAATGCTTTGGCAAGGAAAAGATGATGATGTGGTCATCACTTTACTACAATAAGGCTTTGTCCTGGAATGAACTTTGCTGCATGGTTCCATTTGGAAAAACATACCTAGATACCATCTTCACAGGTTTTGATTACAGAATTCAACTCAGCTACCTAGTAGGACAAAAGCAGGAGAGGAAATGGGTGAGAAGGATAAAGCATATTTTTTTTAAAATGGTAAATTTGGACAGAAATCACAACTTATGAGCTAGTCCATCACACTGACATTGGATTGTCATTATCATCTACTACCAAGTATATTACAGTTCTTCAAATACTTCTGCTGGCTTACTGCTTTTAGGTTACTGAAAGTATAAATTACTAACTTGCTATCCTACAACACTGATTCTTGCAGGTTGCAAAATACTGCATGGGAGAATGGGTTTGTAAAACGTGGAATTGAAAACTTGTGGGAATTCATATACTTCTTCAAACAAAGAGCTTGGTATATAGCAAAAGCTTGGGGTCAATTTCACATGGTTAAACTGAAGAAATGGAAGTTATTTTCATGAAGTAGATGGAAATTCTCAAACTTACAAAAAATTACCACAGCAAGGATATTTGATGGTTCCTAAATTAGTTGCATCTTGCTTGTATTTTGGAGAGCTGCACTAATTCTGGTATTTATTAGTCTAATCTTGCAATCGTATCTTCTCCAAACCTTCTGTGTCTCTTGTTCTTTTTCTTCTGTATCTCACAATGTTTTTACCTGTTCTGTTCTTCTAATGCTTCAGAAGAAGTCCACAAAGCTCTGCAGCCTTTTTGGTGAATTCAGCCATACCCCTTCGTAGGAGGTAGGGTGGCACAATGGAAAGATGCAAAAGTCAACAGAAACTCTGTATTGGGGCACATGTGCATTCATAAGGAAAAAAAGGCTCTTCTTTCACCAAAATGTAGCAATGTTTTTTGCAAGAGGAGAGATACTGTAGTGCCAAATGCATAAATAAAATTATAGCAGCACAGTCCCATACCTTGTTTACCTGCTTTCAGAGCACAGTTGTGAGCTCTCCAGACTGTTTGAAAGAAAAATAAAGGATTGATTATATAAAATAGTGCTATGAAAAATAAGCAGGAGCTGTATTTACAATAGTTCCCACCAATAAAGCTCTATAATTAGATATCTAAAGTTCTATTTTTTTATCAGTGCAAATAAAAGCTTCTGTGTGGTGTTAACTACACTACTTGATGGGTCTTTAAAGTAAGATACTCTCTTGCATCAAAAGGATATTAAAATTTAATATCAATTAAGATTACTTGGTAAAAGTGATGTGTTATTTTATGGTATTTATATAAAAGAACTTCTATTGCAAAAAGCCTAAAAGAATGGGGTTTTGTTTCAATATTTTCATCCAATGGGGATTTGCATCAAACTGAGGATTTTGTTATTACCCTGCCTCCTTTTTTTTCTGGTGAAAAGACAATGAAAATAGAAGAAAACGGAATAAATTAATGTGCTGAAATAAGTTTATCTGGGGAACGGGGGAATCAGATGCAGGTAGAGAATGGGTTTTAATCACCACGTGATTTTACCACACTGGAAAATGAAGAGTATGTGCTGCACCAGGCACTGCTGGTGTGCTCCCTTAGGTTTCAAACCCGCTCCTTCTTTCTAAACAAACCTACATCTTGCAGCTGAATACAAGACATGTAGTTTGTGATCTTAACATATTTAAAATGCTTTGTTCTTTTTGGAAAAGTATTTCTTGTTAAATGGCATGAGCACACCTCAGGGTATTTCAGCTCCTGTTAGAAGAAGTCTTTACATGCATTTGGATTTCAGAACAAATCGAGCTTTCTATAGTGCAGCTATGGAATGAGTTTTGCTTAATTCTAACAATTCTGAAATCTACTCAGTTGTGCTGAAGTGTTAGTTCATAACTTGCAGGAAGCAGTATCAGGCACTTCAAGCGCTTCAAGTCAGCTTCATCAGCTGACTAACAGGATGGCAATATCAGGAAAAATAATGCATTGCTGGACATTGTACAAATAAGTCATTCTACGACACACATGTGAGGCAGTATGTATCCTGAACACCATAGGAAGCAAGTCCAGCCCGTGTAAATTTTACTAGTTTTTAATTAAGGCTGGCTCAAATAATTATCAGTAACCAAGGCTGTCTCTGCTATGTAACTAGTAAATGCTTGAGTACATCTACAAGCGCTTTAAGCACACTTCTGATCAAAACAGAAGCAGAGCAAGCCCTTAATGACACGGTCTCACCCACTTTGTAAACAATTAAAAAGATCTTGCACTATTATTACATTTTTAATAAAACCAAGGATTACCATATTACAAAACTATTGTTTATAGGGGGATGAGGTTTTTTAAACAATTACAGGGTCATGTTTCCTACCTCCCAGCTTTAGATGAGTATTCTGGAAATAGTGACAGAAATCTTTCTGTGTGTCCCTGCAATGATTATAAACACCGAGCTGCCAAACTGGCTCAGCACACAGGTTGACAAATCCAGTCTTGTGCTTCCAGCAATAGCCAGTATTTAAAAAAAGGCTAAAAGATAGATAACAGAACTGGTCAGCTTGCCCACTGGTACACTCCAGAATAAAAAATTACTCCTGAAGCCTGTATAGTAATGAATGCATCATATCTAATGCACAATAACTCAGTTTAGCTGCAAGTTTACAAAATTATGCTTCTTCATCTGCGATGTGATTAACACATTAACATCTACAGATGAAACAGGAATTTAAACTTTTCAACAGTTGGTTTTTTTTTTTTTCAGCAGGCTCCCATTAGAGTAAATGGAACAGAATTTATTAAATTATTTTTGCAAAAATTGTAGCATGTGAGAGGTTTCAGTATTACAGATTATTTGGAGTGGTAAGTAAATGCCAACCTTCTAAAAGGTGTTCTTGCCCTACTAAGTATCTTTCAGCTCTTTAAATCCCTCCTAAACTTCACTTTCTGACAGATTCCCTCAGTGGTCTTTCCTTCCACTTGAAGCCTGTAAACTCTGCATCTGTTTTGGACTGTACATCATATAAGGATTATCTGTGGTTTGTCTTGTCAAACACTAAAGGCACTTTCACCATTTCAATAACTGTTGCACATTAGTTTGAAATGACAGAGTATTTATGCAGCATTTTATTGTTTCCAAATTTGTCAAATTTCAAATACAGTTTTCACTGGTTTGCTTCCATCTTCCTGGTTTTATTTACAACTCGCACTTAAAAAGACTTTGGAATAGTCTGAGGAGTTATTACCAATTTAAGCACTTTTTTTTTTCTTTTTAACAACATTGTATGTGTATCTGTTTCATCCTTTCAGAGGGAGCAGTTAGTACTTCAGCACAAAACCACTATTCTCTGGGTTCGTGTTAGGTTGGGAGTTTATGTAAAACAATTGAGCAAAACAGTACAAATAAAGCTTTGTCACTCCTAAACATGAGGTGAAAAAGCAGCTTTTCTCAGGACTGCTAATACTGGATCAAAGAACAGAGCCAGCAGCAGTGGCTAAACAACTTCCCTTTGCTTCTTCAGGCTCTTGGAGAGTAAGAGCTTCTGAGTTCATGCTGCTTATTGATCTTTGCTCTTTGGAAAGCTCTACAGGTGATTTCTGAAGTTTTAAAATTACTAAAAGCTTCTACAGAAGACGGTAACAAAGTTAACGGGATCTGCCCACAGCCTCTTCCAGGGGCTAGCCAGTAATTCAGAAATGTATTGGAAGTATTAGGATAGGCTTTTCAGAAAGTATTTCTTCACCTAATTAAAAAAATTATCTGCAGACTCCAAGAATGCTTGTCAATGCAGAAGGAAAACAGACCAGGGTTCTGTAATGAAAAACACTAACGAGAGGCTGAGCATTCCTCTCAGTAATTAGTGTGCCTCTGTTTAATGCTTTGCTGTTTCAGCAGTTTTGAGGCCTGTCTATTGCTGTCAGGGAACACGGGAATTCCCCATCTTTCTCATCAGCAAAACTCTGGAATCCAGAGGCATTATACTCAGATTTTTACCTTTCCAGTCTTGTCATTAGTGGGGCCCTTGTCCAAAGCTAAGATATAAAAGTTGGTCTTTGTGCTTTCGTGTACATTTGGCAATGTACAGAGTGTGGCTGGGATGGAGGTAACATCCTTCAGAGCATCCCAGGTTTTGGGTGTCACTGGAAGAGTGTTGGTAACACAGCATTTCTGGTGATTGCTGAGTAGTGTATGCAAAATGTCAGGGCCTTCCCATTTCCTGCTCTGCCCCTCCAGTGGGCAAAAAGCTTGGAAACAGCACAACTTGCACATCTGGAACAGACTGGGAGCAGATATAATGTCTGCTCAGCAACAAAAGCCAAGGAGATGACTTATTTTGGGGGGTGGGGGCCATTGCTACTGGCCTGCCTGTGGAAGGTCATGAGTGATTACCTTGGCTTTTTTCTTCCTCTTTCCTTCACATATTAAATTGTCTTTATCTCAACCCACGAGTTTTCTCATTTTGGTCTTTCTATTCTCCCATCCCACTGGGGTGAGGGGTAAGAGTGAGCAAATGGCTATCTAGGATCAGCCCCTACAGTCAACTGTTCCATTGCACTGGAAAATCATTCCCAGATTAGCATTTATTAATCCTTTTTGACAACAGTTCATGTTGGTATTTTAAATAATACATTACATGTCACAGTTCAGTACAGTTACATAAATTAATTACAGATCAGAACACATACACAGTATTAACTCTTGAAAGTCCTTAATGTTCAGGTATTTCATTAAGTCAGGAGCCAGCTCAAACCTCCTCATCTATTGCACAGTCCAAGTTCAGTGGCTTTAAGCCACACTTTTCCTACCAGATGTTACAAACTGAAACCCTAAAAGGGCAGCATGTGAGTGCCCACTAATAGGAATAACAAGACATTAGGAAGAAGACCTTACAGACAGAGAAGTATAAACTCCGCCAGGTAGAAAATGCTGTTCTTCAGAAGGGTGCAGACTCTCTAAAGTACTGTAAGAATATTACAACACATTGTATCACTAAGGCAACAGGTGCTGGATCCTTGGAAAACACAGAAAATAGTATGTTCAGGGAAGCTTGCAGGTGCAACATTTTCACCTCAGCTGCATCTAAATGCATCAGGCAAGGGCACTTGGTTAGTTCGGCACCAAGATGTGCTCTGTGAACAAAGAAAATCCACTCCAAGGTTCTGGAGTTTTAACTTTCCCAACAGTCTGCCTTATTATGGTATTGAAAAACAAGTGCTAGCATTCCTGATTTGAGTCATGCAGCAAAGGCGTATGTTCAGCAGGTTCCTTAAGCAACTTGGCAAGTTCCAATTTTGGGCTGAGTCCCTGCTATCCCAAAGTCAAATCACATTGCTCTTATGTAAGTCTGACACACACCACACACACACACACACACACACACACACACACACACACACTCTCTGCATTTAAAACCGGCTTTTCTTATGACTTCATTTAGAATCGAAATTCAGCCAAGGCATTAGTAATCTTCAAGGGACTTCCAGTGAGAGCAAGATCAGAAAATCTGGATTTTTCTGTCTACTGCCATGCAGAAGAGCAGTATATTAAATCCATTCTTCTGAACTCTTCACATTTTTTGTAAATATACAACAACTAATTTCAAATACCGTGCACATAAGAGGGAAAAGATCTTTAAGTCTGTTAACACATAAACTATATTCTAACTTATACAGCATCATCACATCTTGGGCACATATTGTATTGACATTTACTGTGTCACTGTGATGCAAACAAGGCAGGTAACATCGAAGTGGTTTAGCACCAGAAAGTCAGTACTGTACTTTCAGCAATGTACCTACTCATCACTAGGCATAAGTAACACATCATACAAATGCAGATGGGAACAAATGTTTGAAATGTTACCTGCAGTTCCAGAACAATGCATCTTGAAAATGAAAGCTTGATTCTGCAACAAAAACCTACTACCTTTGGTACCATTCACATGCTCTTAGCTGTAACTCGTTGCCTTGCTTGCAATACATTCTGCTGCTACACTTTGCCTTTTAATAGGAAGAGTTCTCTGCTATGTGCATGTGTGTGTGTATTATGTATGCATACACACAAATATAAGATTATAATTAAAATACATCACGCTATTGCCAGGGAAGTATACAGACTGAAGTATCCAAATGGAAGAATTAGGTTGGTAACTACAAATTCTGTGTGTATTTCCTCATAAGGAACTAAAGCTTTTTTTATCCTGGGATATTATTGGCAACATCAAACAGTGCAACCTTAAATCAGAGCTCAAAGACCAAACTGGCTGACGACACAAGCCTTCAGCTGGCAGCATTTGCAGTTTGCAGTCTCTCAATCAGTTGTTCAGCCTATGAAAGAGAGAAAGCAATGCATTAACTACTCCATGGGCCCTCAGATTACTGAAAATTCCATTTTAAAAATAGTGACACTAACAGAGCATTTCCTTTTCACTTTTACAGACAAAGGGTACACAAGAAGCAGAATACAACAATTCCTTCCAACAGCAGGCTCACAGTTTCCACTACTCACAAGATGAACAGAAGAGGAAACATAACCTGTGGAGGTCAGAGGAGGTTTGTGCAAATAAACAGCAGATCTGTTAAAGCACTGTGACTTCAGAGACCTCAGAAGACAGCAGTGCTCAGAACAACCCAGTGGTGAGAATCGCAGCCTGGGATCCTCTGTGAGCCACTCCAGAACAATGTGTTGTGACCTCTCACCACCCACACAGCTGCACCACCAGCCACCAACATTGCTGAAGGATGGAGGGCATTCACGTGTGTGGCTCTTGTCATGAGCTGTTACCTCGTCCTTTGGTGACATCACTGCACGAACACACACTTTTGTCATCACATGTGGCTTTTTAAGAATCATGGGCATAGCTGGGACAGCTGTACTTTCTACATGTAACAGCAGCAGCTCACAGAGCCCTCGGGGCGGCTCAGGGCAGGAGGAAGTCTGCCAACAAGCAGGCCAGACTGGCCACGTGGAGGGGGCTAACAGGGGCACTCCTGAAACAGAACCGTTTACTGTCAGCCTTTGCTGTTTTTGCCAGACCTACAGGATTCATCTTTTAATTTGAGCTAGTGCTTGAGGCTTTATTATGATCTCTAAAGGAACTACATTAAAAGGTGAAAAGCTCAAGTTTGGCATATATTAAACACAGACAGTAAAAACGCAATCAGGTAGGTGCAACTCAACAGGACTTCAGTTGTTACTGTAGTTTATTTTCAAATAAAGCCATGTAAAGTGTGCAGCAACTGAAAATTACATTATCTGAATCCTGTTTTGCATTTAAAACAAGTACCATACTAACCGGGGTACGTGCAAAACAGTCCATCACATTTGAATATATCCTTTTATATTAAAACCCAAATATTTACAAAGTGTCCACAGAAGCATATCACAGAGCCTGAGCTTCAGGCAAGACCCAGAACTACTGTCCTGTTTGCTGTTAGCTATTAGCACTCCATTCCCCTTAGTAAGCATAAACATTAAGGTTTTTACCTTTATTTTTTTTCTCAAACAGTTAATGCAAAATATACATAATTGAAAATTGAAGTTATAACAAAAATAATTCATCAGAGAATTTTTGGACACAGTTAGAAAGACATGGCATTTTCAGCTCACCACTGAAAACCTACAGCAAAGCTCAGCTGCATTACACTTACCGTGATAAACCAGTAGGAGTTGACTCTGTAGTAGATCCTGGATAAGAACCCCATCTGACTGGCTGGGGCCAGGACATGAAGATGCAGGTGGGCTATCGAGCAGAACGGGGGCCAGTGGAAACCCATTCTTCAGAAAAGAGAGAGTACAACAGAGAGGTGATGTTAATTCAGGGAGAAGTGGAGCATCGCAGGTTATTTAACAGGATCAACAGAACTAACAACTCGCCACATTTTTGTTGTACATAAAAGCAAAAACAAAAATATGCCCTGTCATTATATCACAGAAAAAGCTTTTCAAAAGCCCATTAACCTCCTCCTTCAGGTCTCTGTATTTAAGACACATTTGTAAAGGAGTTAAAAGAAAAAGTATCTTAAATGTATCCTATCTAGTTTTCAGCCAGAAAGCCAACTATCAATTTTAACCATGGAGACATAGCTCCCTATTTCTCTACAGTGCTTTAATTAAATTACAGTTTATTTCAGCTATCAAAGGCCTTAAACTAAAATGTCCAGCACCAAAATCCAGTGAATGCTGGTATGACTGAAACACAATGTAGTGCCCTGCTTCAATAGGCCAAAGTTCACCTCTCTTCTGGCATCTAGGATTTAGAGCATATTTGCAGCACGTAATGAAAGCACAGCCCCTTTGATAAGTTGTTTGAAATGCCCTCCCTATTCCAAAATGTGTTCAAGAATCACAGAGATGGAATCCAATTTGTGCCAGAGCTTTATCAGAAAAAAAAAAGCTTATACTCAATGCCAGCAGATTCTACCTGAGAAGTGATGCAATAAGTGAATGTAGACTTGATTTCTTCAATAAATCATAGTGCAGGTTCTCCCACCATCTCTAAAGTAACATTCTGAAAAGTAAATACCACACATACCTTACATCATTCAAGTCACTAAAATTATTCTTCTGGAGAACAGCTTTTCCAACTTCCATCATTCTCTTCACTATTAAAACACAAATAAATTTCATTTTTAAAAGGTATTCTTCAGAACCTGTGATCTCATACCTTGAGATCACAGACATGGGTTTTTCAAAATATAAACACTGCAAGTAGTCCTTCACAAACAAAAGACAATCAAGGGAGTGTGTCCAATGATTTACTTGAAAATTGCCACTTATACCAACTTCCACACCTGCAATGCTTTCCAGTGTGATATTATTCTAAGAACTTTGGCCAAAGCCATGCTATCACCACACCCTTATTAAAAAAAAACAAGTACTGATTGGTCAGAACGATGACATTTTCACTAATTCCAGTGTTGTACAGAACTTTGATCTCCACGTCTTGTGAAGCCTGGAATAAGTTTCAGAGACGGTGCATAAATTTAAATTAAAATAAAATTGTCAGCCTTTCTTATTACTAGCACACAGTTTCATCACTCTGTCACTGAAAAATGCAGCAACCCTAATACAAAAACTCAAGGCAAAAGTCAAAGGAATTGTCTTGAAGCCAAACACACACAGAATTTTTTCCTGGAGAAAACCACCCTATGTTTAGAAGAGAAATACAGTGATGCAAGATTAGCAAATTGCAATTATAACTCTTTTCTTGCATCCTAAGGTGGAATCTCTTCATGGCTGCAGTTTCTTCTGTTACTCAACACACTTAGCTAGCCACATCTTGTGAAACAAATTCCAGGGCAATGTCTTCCTAAGAGGAAAAAAAAAAAAAACCCAAACAAGCCTCGCAACAATAAATCATGGCTTCAACATTTTAGGATTTTATTTTTTCAAAATTTTTTAAAGTTAATTGAAACACCATTTCCCTTTTTCATCTGTCTCTCTTTTTTTCTGACAAATAATGCAGCACTTATCTGAAAGTATACACTTTATACAATTCTTCTGTAAGTTTTTAAAATTGCATATACATATCTAAGAAAATGCAATGAAGCAGCACATAAATGCTTTAAAAATAAAGCTGTACTTCCAACAAAGTGCAGAGGCATCTATACTCCATGCAAACAGACGAGATTTCATGCAGTAGTGCAATGTTTTTCCAGAATTGCACAAAAAAAGCGCCATTCTAGAACAGCACATACATAGAAGTTCCCAGAAAGGTTAAGTCTCTACTTACACTCACATCAGCTATTTCCATGTTTACAAATGGTGTCCCAAGTTGTAATTTACTTGACAACACCCTATTTCAGGCTGTGAAAAATGATCTTCCTTTAGGTTAAGCACACACTTGCAGCCTTACCTAGAGGTATGTGCTCTGCCTTCAGTGTTTTGCAGTTTCCCATGTGCTTCACGGGCACCACCAGGTAGTGGTGGGGGGCACCAGGTTTGATATCTCTAAAGCAAACAAGGTCTTCATCCTAGAAAAGGATGCAAACGTATTAAAATGGATTAGGACGAGGATACTGACAAAAAGTACGTAACCATGTCCGTATTCCCCACATCGATGCGATACCGAATATCCTAGCTGACGCATCTAGCAACAAAAGCTGCGGGATTTGGAGACAGCCTCCAGGCGCGGTGCGCTTCCGTCGCTGACCTTCCACAGTCAGGATTCCTCAGCGCAAGCTCTGAGGTTTCCGGCTGCCGTGCCAGCACTTAGGGAAGGCACGGTGTTTCCCGTCCGATCCGTGTTTCCTCGCCATGCCCATGCAGGAGCTGCGGGCCCTCAGAGCCGCCGCGCCCCCGCTCCGCCTCAGCCGCGACCCCTGGGCCAGCCCGCGAGGGAGCCGGGAAAGAGGGCGGGCGCCCCTCACCCACCTCGCAGGGGAGCAGCGCCGTGCCCGGCTCCTCCCGCCGGGCGATCCTGCAGAACACGCACTTCCCGTCGTAGCCATCGCGGCCACCATTCGCGCCTTCGCTCCGCTCGGCGGCGGCGGCGGCAGCAGCACCCGCGGCCTCAGGCCCGGCCATGGCCCCGCTCGCAGTCCCGGTGCCGGTGCCAGCCCCTCCCGCTGCCGGCGCCCCGCCCGCCGAGGGAGGAGCGCCCGTCCCCGGGACACACCGCTGGCACAGCCCGGCTGCTCCCGCCGGGCACACGCGGCGCTGTCCCGCGGCGCTGTCCCGCGGCTCGCCGAAAAAAAAAAATATTTTAAAAAAATGAGGGGAATAAACCCCAAGTGAATGCATTCTGAGTTCATTAAAAGTTGAATTGCCGGGGGAAAGAAAAAAATCAAACATGCAGTAAAGAGGGTGGATAGAAAAATAAGAAGTGCTTAAGACGCTGGATCTTTCTGTTTTTTCACCAGAAAGTTACGTCCAGCAATTCACTGATCCATACAAAGCAAGAAAAACCTTCGAGAAATTTAGACATTTTGCCCCTGTATTAAGTTACTTGGATTTTTATATGCGCAGAAATAATCTTAAAACACCATTTCGGCACTGTTGCAGTTTGTTCAGGGTCACTAATATATTTCCAGAGATTTTTTCCGAGTCTACATTTTTTCTTCTACACTCCCAGCAGTGAGGGCTAAAGTCTGGTGTTAGTTCTAACTGCATAAACTGACAGTCCTGAAATTGTTGCCTGCTCATGACAGCTACACTAATTCACAGTCAAAGTAAGATATTTCTTAAAATCACAGAATGGTTTGGGCTGGAAGGGACTTTAAAGACCATCTAGTTCCAACCGCCCTGCCGTGGACATGGACACCTTTCACTAGACCACATTGCTCAAGGCTCCATCCAGCCTGGCCTTACGCACTTCCAGGGATGGGGCATTCACAATTTCTCTGGGCAACCTTTTCCAGTGCCTCACCACCCTCATCCTATCAACTGCTTCTGGAGCTAACAGAGGGTATTGGAAAGTGGTAGTTAGCCTCCAATTTCTAAAAATGTTTTTGTAATAGTTTGTATTTTAAATCGTTTGCACTGTTCATTACACTAGAGCTGCAGAATCACTGACCCTGCAATTTAAATGTTTATATTCTTCATGCAGCTCCAAAGGCACAAAGTACTCGTCCCACAGACGACAGGCAACAGTGTTTAAAAACATAGATGAGATGAAAATTTTAGATTGAGATTTTCATAAATGCTTTTTTTTTAAAGCAAGCCAAAGAGGACAAAGCTTGTACAAAGAGAACATGGTTGGTTATTCTACCTGAAGCACCTTGGTTATTCTACCTGAAGCACCTCACTTGCCAGATGTGCCAACCTGCAGAGTGCCAGGCAGTCCCTTTACAATGACCTAACCTGCTCCATTTCTGTTACAAACAGGCAAATCAAATCTTTAGAGTTTACAAATGAGGATTATTCTAAAAGAAACTAGATTTTCCTTTGCTCTAAAGCCAGCTTTGTGCAAAACATCCAACACAAAACCTGCACTTACAGCAGCACCAAATAAAACCTCTGCAATTACCTGGGTACTGACAGGCAGAATTTGTGAGTGCATTTGAACATTGTCCTGAATCAAAAATCTTGACCCAAGTACCACTGAAGGAACACATGCATGATGGTGCAAGAACAAGCTCCCTGAGAGAAAAATTATTAGTGACCATAATTTTCCAGTTACTTTAGGAAAGTTTTTACTGCCATTTCACTCAAAGCAAGGCTCATGGATAGCGCACTTGTTCAGTGTCACATGTAATCATAGTTTGTTTTCTCTTAACGCCACTTCTGTATACAATGAAAACCAATAAAACCCAAGAATCAGGTAATTTCAAGACATCCTTGCCTTGCTTGACTGGACATAAAAATATAAGTGAATACTTTGAAAATATGGAAAGAGTGCATACAAAAATGACACACATGGAGTTTTGACTTCTGGGAAGAAGTTGGTCAAAAAAGATGAGGGGATACTTGTCATTCACTACAGATGAGAGTGGCAGCAAGAACTACCAGGTCAACTGTTTAATTGTTTCCTGGCATTTCTTAGCCTTTTGTCACAGTCTGTCTCAGAGTGAATTCAAAACACAGCTCTCTTCTAGGACACACCATACTACACACACAAAACAACCAAACTCCAAAACCAACCCCACCAAAATCTCCAACCTCCTTATCTGTGTTTGTAAAATACACTATTGCTGAAATTCTCTTTTTATGAGGTGGCACAGGTATTTGTCAGCACAACCTGTAACTTAAGATGCATCCTTTCATCTTTAAAATATTCTAAAGTTTGTGAATAAAAGAGAAAGCATCTGTAACAAGTTTCTGAATGCATAAATTCCTTTATTGAAAATATTGTGATAGCACTGCATTACATATATTCAATATTCATAGTTTCAAAGGTCACAGAATTTTGAGTGAACAACACTGTTTTGAATATAGACCACAGCATTTAGATATGCTTTGACAAGGATAATATAATGGAGTAAGGTAGCAATAGTGAAATGTATGCAAAATGTTGAACTTGGTTGGTTTCATTTTGTTTGGTGTGGGGATTTTTTGTTGGGTGTTTGGTTGGTTGGGTTTTTTTAACTATTAAGTGGTCTTCTGCCACCATTTAAAAGAGCAGTATTAGATATTCTGGGTATCTTCAAAGCATTATGCTGTTAGCAACTTCCAAAATATTTTAATGCATTACCGATAAGAACTTTATTTATGGCTGTAGTAGACCACAAAGAAAGGAAGTGTGAAAAGCTCATGTGCAGCTTGTTACAGGCTTACTGTGTGTAGCATTGTTTTTTTAGACTGTGAAATTTCTGTGCAGGATTAAGATTTAGAAATGCTTTTTAAAGAACTGCAATTGTTTTTTTTTTAATTATTTAATCTATTCAAAAAGGAAAGAGCAGTAACTAAATTGAGTTGTTATTACTCAGTTAATAATATTCCAACATTAGATTGCACTGTTTTAATGCACACTACTGTATCTAAAACCTGCCTTTCCCAAGACAATGAAACATTCAAGTCTAAGGGCAGGACAGCATCCTAATATTGGTTAGGCCCGAATTGTGTAAACAAAACCACAGCTTAATGGCAAAGCAGAATTCCTTAGCAGAGTGAAGATTGCCAGTCCTCTCTCACACTCTCCCCATTTACCAAAATTTTCCTTCTGTAATATAGGGTCTTTTCAGCTTTAGCAGGGGGGAAAAGTATCTGATAATTTCATTAAAAACAAATAAGAATAGTTAATTGCCTGTCAAATCCAAAAACAGACTGCTGCCTGAAGTATTTTTTTTTAAGGAAATTATATATATATAATTATTAGGAAAAGAAGTTTTACACTAATGTGACCTGTCCTGTTAGGAAATGAACTTTCTTCTCTAAATCTCAGTTGTATTTTCTCCTTAACAAATTCTTCAATTTGTAGAGAAATGCTCTTAAAAGCACAGTGAGTGGTTTATTTTGAATTATTTGGTGGTCATACAGAAAAACAGTTCTCTTTTAGAAATGTCCTTCATAAACAGACAAATAATACTTGGGCAGGTGCTCAGAGCATGCTATCCTAATTCTGTGGACTGCAACAGAACTGATAAAGTCTACACCAGGGGGCAGTTGTCCAATGTCTCCATACACTGCCAAAATAGTAATCTATTAACAGGAATGTGACAGCAGAGTTAAGAAGAAGCACTATCCACCTTCCCCCTCATTTCAGGAAAAGAAAATGAAACAGAATTATGCACTCAAAGTGTTTCTGCCAGGAAAAAAAAAACCCCTCTAATTAGGGTATAATGAAAAACAAATCTCATTTACAAAATAAAAATATAAAAATTAACCTCAGAAATCAAATAAATTGATTCAGAATACATGCCAATGCATAAGAAACTTACCTCAACAGTAACTATTTATCAAAATGAGATTTGAAACATTAAACAAAAAAACTCATAGCTAATACATTTACAAAAAAATCTATTATACAATAACAATAAATAAAATAATTTTAAAAACATGTTCCCTTAAGTGCTGTGTACACCTATTTCTGATTCTTTTCCATGGCAAACAGTATGCTGTAGATTTTGGTAAAGTAACCTTTTATTTTTGGTCAGCATTTGCATGTTGAACATAAATACACATGGAATGTACTAGACAGTTATAGTTCTTCCACAGGATCTTTTTCACAGTTACATAAAAAGTTTTCAACTTGAATACATCATGAACATTTTCATATGCATTTTATCTTCAATGGAAGAATGCTGGAAGAGGAAGTAAAAAACACTTCAGAGTGATCTCTTACTGTTCTGTCTCTTACTGCCTCTCAAAACCAATTCTTTTATTCTTGGGTTGGTTGTTTGGTTTTTTTGCGTAGTCATGCTCTGATACAAACTTGAGGAAAAAGCGTGTAACATTGTGAGGCAGCCTGCACCTTCTGGATAGCTTTTAAGTGCCTAATGGATCCAGTCCTTAAGGCAGTCAGTGTTTCACTCAAATGTCCATACTTCTACATCTTGTATTATGAAATCTTCTTTCTTAGTTAAGATGTCATTATTGAAGGTGCTGCAGGAGTTGCTTCGCCCATGATACAAATCTGCATCTAACCATAAACCAAACCGGCCACTAGAAAGGAAATACACAACAGATTTGGTGTTATATGGAACAGTAAAAACACTGAAAGCTGTATAAACAATCATAGAAGCAATAAGGAGGAATCTAGGTGACTCGGAGGATCTCTTTGGCCAAATGTGAAGAGCTCAGCCCTGGCAAAGCACTCGCCAAGAGGCTTGTGGAGCAGTCCCTTGGCTTTTGTTTGCAGCAGCGAGTGGAGCAGCGTGTAGGATCCTGCGAGTGCCCGCAGCCCCCGGCTGCTCGCACTGCCAGCTGTGGCTACACCCGGGCACAGATCTCGGGGTCCCTTCCCTGGATGTCTGGATGTGGACAGAGCACCTTCTGGTTAGAAGGAGGAGGAGGAGGGAAGTTTATCCACTCCCAATGCAAACCATGCCCAGCTGTCCCATGGTGCAACCTCCAAGTAAGCTTTAGTTGGTTGTACAGCCTTAGCCCTTGATTTTGTACCTACTGACCTCTGAAACTCATGGCTCAATTATGCCCTGTCTGTATCCTTGCCCTGTGCATCAACAGAAAAACAACAACCTAGTAAGGACTACACGATAAACTCTGGAAACTGATGGCAAAGTTGCCATTAGGGATTATCTTTCTGTGACAAACCTCTTCAGCAATAAGTGATGTATCTACCCAAAACATCTGGTTTTTTCCTGGCTAAGAAAAACCCCCAACCAACAAAACAACTCTGCAACAAACCCTACTTGCCTAACATCAGTCACTCTAAGCAAACGAAGTTCCTCTCAGTCTGTAACAGAAATCAGATTGCTGAGGTATCTTCTCTAAACAGTTTACTAAAAGTAAGTTCAGCCATTTTACCGGTAAGTTTTTTTTGCACCTACAATCTTCCCTATTTCCATTTAAAATTAAAAAAAAAAGTTGGCTATATGATTTGAAAACCAAACACTCACTCACCCTCCACCTCCAAGCTCCAGAGAGGTAGTGTCTCCATTGATGAAGTAGGTGTTCTCTCCACTCCATTTGAATACCTGAGGAGGGGAAAAAACACATAGATTAAGACTGTGAGGATTCTTGTACTCTCAAACTACTGGGTACCTACTCCTAGCAGCTAAGAAGTGTGGTCATTTATTTTTTTCTTGAAAGCAGAAAAGGTAAGGTAGAAAGCAAAGGATGAATATGTTTTTAAAACTACGAACAAGGCACACTAATCCTTATTTTAAATTCTGCTTTGCTCTCTAAATCAAGTGGTAGCCTCTTAAAAAGGAACAATGTGTTCAATATGCAAAAAAGTGCGTAAGCCATGAGCATTAAGGGGTATTCCAGTAGCATTCTTTTCTCTGTTTTGTTGTCACTGTGATCCTAAGAACACATGAAATTATATCCTGTTGTTGATATCATTGACTTCCAAGGTGAGTCTTTGACAGTCCACTCCTTAACTCCTTCCTGCTTCCCCCTTCAATCCACTTACAACCCCCTCCTCACCCTTACAGGCTGTCCTCTCTTCAGATAATTACAGACACTTTTGCTTAAAGTATTGCATTGAAGCAATGAATGATTAACTGCATTCCTCAACATCTGGCATACCTTCTACACTCAAACATGCTGTCTTCATGAAAGTCTCATAAATGTTTCAGAAGTGGAATCCAAAAACCTTATTTGAGAAAGGGAACACCCACTTACCTTGAAATGTGGACTGAATGTGTAGAGGAATGTTTCACCAGTGCCATAGTAATGGTCACTAAACCTGAAGGGATGTGTCGCATACGCTCCAAATATCTGTCAGAATAAAATGATTACACTACTTTTGTGGACAGTGCAGAATTCAAGAAAAAAAAAACTCAAACATTTCAAAATACTTAAAAGAACAACTGAGCTGATTTTCATGTTAGAAGAACTAACTAGTGAAGTTTATCAGATGTGCAAGTATTCCTCCACATCTTTTGTATCCTGCAGGTTAAAAGCCAGATGACAACAATGGCAGCAGGATTGCTGACTCTAGGAGCTACTGAAGAATGACACCTCCAGGGAGGCATTGTTTGTGACAGCTTGTTAACTGAGACACCTAAGAAAGATATTTCTAAAGGCACTACTGCACTCATTGCAATTCTAAAGCTTTTACTAGTGCTGAAGCACTTTCCAGCTGTAACTCTAGTTTAGGCAGTAGAAAATATAAAAGAATATGCCAATGTCTTATTTTGGTATGACATCACTTCATAGTATGACTAGCATTTCATAATGCTCACTTTCCATAATGCTGCCCTTTCAGTCCAAGCCCCGCAGAACGAGCGCTCCTTACCTGGTTGTCCATGTCCTTGATGACCAGGAGAACGGGGCTGTCGAGAGACGCCGATTTGCGGTACAGAGTCTTGAGGCTGGTGCCGTGCTCCAGCGTGCTGTAGGCCAGGCGCCATGGATAGCCCTGCACTCGCGCGGGCAAGCGGCGCGCCAGCTGCACAGCCAACGGGGAATGAGGGAAAGGGTTACACAGGCAACACAGGCAGGGCCCCAGCCTATTCTCTTTCCAACACGCACCACATCTAAGAAGGAAACCTGAGGGTTTTCCAGCCATACCTGCTCTATGTGCATGTTCTCCAGGAGAGCGCTGTGATGCTTTAAGATAGGCAAAGTATCATCTTCTTCTTCTTCTTCATAGTAACTGCAAACGCTCTTTCGTCGTTTAGCTTCTTCTACAGTAATGATCTGTGGCAAGAGAACAAGTGTTCAACCTAAAGCGTAACTCTTACACCATCAATCCTCTGGTTGAAGCCAATTAATTTAAAACTTACTCCTCAGCTGTCACACTGTTTGGAGCAAAACCACCATATGGGATGGTTCTATCAAGCACAGCAAATGGGGAAGCAAATGGGGAAAATCTTAACTGGCACGGTGTCTTTGTGACAGCAAGACAGTCAAGGTCTTTATAAAATACATTCTTGGTTGAAAATTATCAAACAGCTCTTTGGAAACTTCTATTTATTCCTTTGTTTAAGACTCTATAATACTGTAGTATTTTAGAAAGTGAGTCCATATAAATATTTCTAATATCAGGTTTGAATTAACATGCTTATAAATCAAAGCACAGACTTCTTTCCAGTAAATACAGGTAAGCCACACCAACTTTTCCCATAAAGCTGGAAATAAAATGAGCATGCGAGTCCATATACCTAATGCTTGTCTGTTAAAGGACTCAATAACTGACAAGGTGCTCAGAGACAGGGGACAAACTCTGAACTCCACATGGCATGAGTAGCAAACAGGAGCCCAAATGTAGCACAGGGTAGGAGTTCCCAGGCTGGCAGCACCCATGGTGCCCAGAGCTCACTGAGGAGAGGAGGACATCACCTCACCCATCAGTGGCAGCAGCCCAGGTGTCCTGACTCCAGACAAGCTGCTGCTGGGGTGCTCAGCCTTCAGGCTGGCAGACGGCATCACCTGGCACAGCTGGAAAGCTGCCAACCCTTCAGTGCAGCTTGAAGCATTTGGCAAGTGCCAGGAGCCTCAGCTCTGCCCAGCAGTGGGAGGTGAGATGAGGCTCCCTGTGCCCAGCAGCGGAGCTTTAGCTGGGGCTTGGTGCCACCATGGCACATAGGAAGCAACAGCAAAAGCTCCGAAATGGAGCTGATGAGAAAGAAAAGGGGAAGCAACAAGGCCTGGCTACAAAACAAACAGGAAACCTTAACTGTCTTTTCCTTCCATGAAAGTATCACCACACTGGTCTTATCTTGGAGCAGGAATCTCAAGATTGCAGAGCTCAGCTGCAGAGCTCACTGTGCTCTGTTATGCACCTCACTGCCAACAGGGCTTCCAAATGGCTTTGATGTTACACACGGATCAAGTTTTGCATAATTCCTCTACGCCTTCACGATCACTGCTGGAACTTGCAGAGGCTGTCAACAGTCAGAGAACAATTGGGAAGAGATGCCTGGAGGTCCTACACAACACCTGCCCCTCAGGCAAGAATGCAAATGCACTGGGCTGACTCCAGGTGTGGATTTAACCACACGACAAAGCACAGAAGTTTTTCATGGTGACCAGGAGTTCACACGGCCCTAATACCATCAGTCACACCTGGCATCCCCAGTGGGATGAGAGCTGCACATCTGCTGCATGCACTCATGTCCAGTCCATGGTCTCCTGCAGATGCTTGGAGCTGAGCAGGGCACCTGGGCACTGGTACCCCAATGCAGGGTCAGGAAAAGAGAGGAAGGCAGGATCGCAAGGCAAAATCCAGCCTGCAGAACGAACACTGCTATGTGCCCCTGCACACCTGAGCAGTTACAGGTATTCCTGCCCATGGTACCGCAAGAGCTTTACAGCTTCATCCTGTCTCTGCAGCCTCTCCTTCTGAGACCACAGATAATCCTTTGCTGGAAAATTTTTCATATGGTCAATTCCAAGAAAGGTTTGCACTGCAAAATTAGGATAATTAAAAAACATAAAAAAATGCTGACAGCAAACTGTTCAAAGAAAATAATCTTTCTACTTCTATCATTGTTCTTTTTTTACCTTCTGAGTGGTTTGCCTTCCCTCCTCATCTCCCAGACTGTTATTGTATATATTTTTTTTAATTAACACCTTTTTCACCTTAAATCAAAAGTACCCAACTCCCCTTTTGAAGACTATCTTTTAGCAATAGTCTCCCTCCAGAAGTGGGGGAAAAGTATCGACCAACAGCAAATCAACCAACAAGAGGTATCTATAACAACACACAACCAAACTCAACATAGGCAACCAGAAAAAACCTATTAACACAGTTGTAAATTGCAAATTGACTCCAGAGACGGGCAAGACTCCCCTCTCTTCTCTGCATACACACCTATTCAGTCTCTGAACTGCACATGTGAATGAAGTTCAATCAACAACTGCAGAAAGAGGCATCTGCAAGGTCAGGTATTTACATACCACACAAAAGCAGACATGGATAAAAAAGAATCGACCACTACAGAAACCAGATCTACACAACCTTTCTAAGATTTTATAGGACTGAGAAATGAAGCTGCCTGAGTTGGAAATGCCCCCCACCTGAGTACAGAGCACATTTATTACTAGGACAGAAGTGCTGTCATCAGATCCACATTGTTCAAACGGGAAAAAATTCAACATACCTCCACAAAAGGTTCCTCCTGGTCTGGTCTGGCATAGTAAAGAATTCGAATATTCAAAGGCATTTGTCTCTGTTTTATCATCTAGTAGTTTATTTTCAGTACCCACTACTCTACCCCTGCTCTAGTGGCAAGAGTTCTCAGCTGCAAGTGTGACAGACAGCTACTGGCCATGGCATGCTGTGATAAAATTGTTTATGTGCTTCTCCACAATTAGAGTTTCTGTTTCCCCGCGAGGGAGAGTGAAACTTTCACAGTCATCATGCCCAAATTTGGACTTTATTCAATAGAGATTTCCTGGCAGACCTACTTTAAATTGGTAAAGCTGGAATATATTACAAATAAAACAGACACACCTTTAAAAGCAGTTTCCAGCTAATTTTTCCTTCCAATAAATATCTACATAAAACAGTGAGATACAAGCTCCGAGTGTGGCCAGATCTCTCCTACATCTGTTCTCTGGATCACTGACTCTCCTTCATTTTGGTTTTATGAAAATTGCATGCAAATAACTGAACAGTGAAATCTAGTGCAATGTATGTCTGCACTCAGCTCTAAGCAAAACAAGGAAGGATTTTTTTTTTCATCTTTCAGTTCACAAAGCACCAACACTGAGAAACTACAAAACTGTAAAAATATTGGCTCCTTGGGAACAGAGGTTGCTACATTTCAAATGACAAGTCCCACTTCCAAGCTCCATTTTTCAACAGAACATACGATGAAGATAAAAATGCTCAGAAAAAAAAAAAAAGGGCAGTAGAATTTAAAGAAAACAAGTTTGTGTTTAATGCAAATAATCAGATAACTTTTCAAATCATCATCAAGATACCCCACTTTGGGATTTATTTGTCTTTTTCATTTATCCCACAGCCTTAGCACAGAAAGTGTTTGAGCATGAAAAATATGATTTTTAAGATGTGTAAGATGTGTGCAAGCTTATTTCCCTCAGAAACTAGGCTTTATATGCAGAAGAAAGAGATAACAAGCACAGGCATGCCAAGTGGTTAAAACAGATTGCAGAAGACCACACATGAAAAGGCCAAAGTCCAATGATAAAACTTATCCCACTTACACCCAATATTCAAACAGTACTGCTGTGCGCACCAGAGAAGCAAGGGTCTGGCACCACACACCAATCCATTCCAACCAGCACACAGGAGTCTGGGTTGATGTTTACACACATACATTTTGAAGATTTTATTTACAGAATGTAAATACATTAGAAAATACATTAGCAATTTAGCAATGCTGACCACATACACCTCTATAGCTTTGCAAAAGACTAGTATCACATACTCAAAATATTTACACAACTTCTGCTAGTTGCACACCAGAGAGATCCCACTTGTTTACCTGCTCTTTCTAGGGAGAGCAGAAACGAAGATTGAAGGAATATAAGTACGTTTGTGAGATTGATACAAGCCTTATGGAGACCTCTATATGAAGCAGCAACTGTTACAAAGAAACACCATAAAAGTCCTCAAAAGAATAACTGCTGAGATTCTTAGCAGAAGATGCAACACTTGATCTGCACATACTTCACATAAAGGCAAAAAGCACTCACCTCCCAGCTTTTAGTAGTGGGCTCACTAAAGAAGTTGTCAATCATGTCCAGCTCCTCCTTTTCTACCACAACAAAACCTTGCTCTTTGGCATCTTTCCCATATATTTCTGGTGACCACTGAACAAAAAACGTGTACAAGTGATCCACCCTGTGAAGAAAAGAGGAGGAGACAACCATTGTTGAGTGGTCCATGAACACAACACTGTCATGTAGCACAGAGGTTCTGCCCAATGACAAAGCAGGGACAACCACACAAACAGGATACCGTGTACCTCCACCCCCACATACCACACAAGGCAACAGCTCCTTTCACTTGGCAGCCTGAATCACTTCAAGGTTTCTCTGCTTTCACTCCCCACAATGTACTTTTCTCCTCCCTTTGCTATATGCAAGGCCAAAGCATCATGGTAAAGCAATGTGGCTTGTCCAGTCCCACACAATTCATATTAAGAAGTCAAATTGATTGGTATTAGGTCATACTCACAAAAGTTAACTTTATAAAACATTCACTTTAACCATTTAGTTTGACCTCCAGCATAAAACAAGCCATGAGATCACCAGTGAAGCCTACACTACAGTTCTAGCTGCCCTTTAAAAGTTAGAGGCTAACCACAAAACAATCTTCATTCGCTTAGCATTATGAAAATAAGCTGTTAGCAACAGCTTTGCTAATGATATAGTACCAGCAGCACATGCTCTTCCATAAATGCAGTCAGTTCTCAGCCACTGTCTTTAAAGAGAAGTTCCTTGACAACATCCATAACAAACCATGAAACAATTTTTGAAGAAGGAATTTATGTAATAAGTAAAACGCACACATGCAATTTCAAACAGGAATACAACAGTGAATCCACTATACAAGAAGTTGAATTGCCAATTAAAAAGTCAGACCCACAGTAAAGAGGGCAGATAGAAAGATAGTAAGTGCTTATGACACTGGATGTTTCTGCAGCTTTTCACCAGAAAGTTATGCCCAGCAATTCTTTGAACAATAGAAAATAGAAAACACCTTTGAGAATTGCAGACATTTCCCCCCCTGTATTTCAAGTTACTTGGATTTATATGTATGCACAAATAATCTTAAAATACCATTTCAGCACTGTTACAATCTGCTAGACTCACTAGTATAATTCCAGATTTTTTTCAAATGAGTCTACAAAATGAATCAAGGATTTACTTTGCTTCATCATGGAAATAATAAAAAAGGAATAAATTAGTATTGCTCACAGAGGCTTCAGAAAGAGTAGTCTGATCATCTCTTTGCTAACTAATTTGAGCTTTAGCTGAAAGAGACTTGAGCACTGTGTATTTTATGTACAGTAGTCCTACTCTTGAAAGCTAACTACTTAATTCCTACAAATCCCTAAGAAGGGGCAATTAGGGTAGTGGTTGCTGCTGCCTGCCTAAGATCAGTTTGAAAGTACATTCATGCAGCTGGATGAAGGAGAGCAGCATACTTGTATCTCAGAATCACAGAATGTATTTATGTTTTAAGCCACCTCTGGAGATCATATAGGCCAGCTCCTGCTTATAGCACAGCTAACTTCCAAGTTTGAGGAGGTTGCACATTCTTGTCCATTTGCAGTTGGAAAATCTCCAACAGTGATTCTAAAAGTTCTGTACAAGTTTTTTTCTTTTTTATTTAATCACAATTTCCTCCAAAGCATGCAGCACATGATCTGAGAAGGGTCTGGTGCCATCCTACATTTTCTTTTTCTTGTCCCCTCCCCTCCTTTTTTTAACCAAGAGTCTAAAAGGAAGAGGGGAATAATGGCCACCCAAGTTGTTTGGCTGTTCTTCCTTATTTAAGCCAGCAAGAAGCAAAGCCTTTGTTACTGCAAGGACACATTACTGACGTCTTGAGTTTGCGCTCAACTTCCCCAACTCCTTTTCTACAGAGCTACTCCCCAGGCCACCCGTCCTCACCCTACTGCTGCAGGGACTGCTCCATCCCCGGTGCACAACTTTTGCATTTGCCTTTTCTGAACTGTCAACCCTTTGTGTCGAGACCCCTCTCAACAGCAGCCCTGCCCTCCAGTTATGAGCACTCCCCAAATTCTGTGTCATTCCCCAAAATGACAAAGGTGTGTTCTGTCTCAATGTCCATGTCACCAATGAAGGCATTAAACAGTATCAGTCCACAAGAATACCACTTGTACCTCGTTGCCACTCAGACTAACTACCAACCTTCTGAGTCCAATGGTCCAGTCAGTTTTACAACCATCTGTAGCCTACCTATCCAGGTCACATCTTGCCAGTTTGGCTATAAAAATACCATGGGAGATTTGAGAGCCTTAGTAACATGACGGTAAAACAATGCCTTGCTCTCTTCAAGGAGCTAGCAGTCTCAAATAGAAAAGTTATCTGGTCAGCAGAAAAGCAATTTGCCCTTGGTAAATATATGACAGCTGATCCTGATCACTTCTTTCCCTCAAAGTGCTTGGAAATGGTGTTTATAAGGATTTGCGTCCCAGGGACTGAGGTGCAGCTGACCACCCTGTGCTCCCACAGATCATCCTCGATTTTTCTGACAATGGTGCAGCATTTGTCTTTCCAATTATTAAGTTACACTCCCAGTGAACACCTTTCAAAAGATGATAGAAAGCAGCTTTGTAATAACATCAACCAACTTCCTCAATATACACACAACATTTCCTGTCAGGCCCCATGGACTTGTATATGCTCAGTTTATTTAAGTACTACATAACTAAGTTTTTCCTCTGCATTGGACAGTTGATAAATAAATCCAGACACTCCAGATTTGAGAAGCAGCAGCATAAAATAGAAATAGGTGACTATAGAGGTGATGTCATCTGAAAATGGATGCCATGCTAATAAAATTCTAACATTATGCTACAGTGGTATTTCCAAGTTACCAAACTGAAAAGATTTGAGCCAATTTTTAAATTGAAAAACCACTTCCTGAGGAATGTTCTTACAGCCAACTTGATGGCTATGAGAAAATTTATCCTAGAACTCAATACCTGTTTTGGTGATCACATGCTTTTAAGTGTATCATGCACTAACAGAGAAACATCAATAAAACAAAGTATTTGGAAAGAGTCAATTATAGAAACATGAAGTTACTAACTCCAGAAAGAAAACATTCAAAAGGCTCTAAGTCCAACCACTGTTTCTGGCCTAGAAAAAGAAATGAATCCAGAAGAGTCCTATGACTTCGTTATAAACATGCCTGACTAAATGACGATTTTTCACAAATCTTGACTGCTGAGGTATTGTAAACTTTCTTATGCTTTTATGAGCTTATACCGACTTTTATGAGTCCTCATTATAAGCCATTAAGCTATAGATACAAACAGGTTTTCATAGATTTCCTCTGTACAGTTTGGTATCTTATTATCAGGAGTCTACAAGTACTCTCCTTGTAGAAGGATAATTCAAAAGCATTCTAAATCTAAGTTTTATGCTACCTATTCCATTCCATTAATAGGTGCATGGAATAAAGATTCTTCAGCATGAAGAGCCTCTTAATCACTGTCCCTTTATGCAAAGCCCTGTGTAAATGCATGGAAGCATCATCTAGGTATTGACTTCAGATAGTTGTGCTGCCAAGTTCTTCCATATCTCAGCTTCAACTGTGTTAACTACAGAGTGTTACACACTAACAGGAGTCACAACCAAGCAGTTATCTTCCACTAGAAAAGGAAACCCCACAGAAACACTAACAAAAACCAAACCAAAATTCACTCAACTCCCCAAACCAAACCAAAACAGTCAATGGAGCAGGGTGCTAAAGCAGAAAAAGAGAAGCAAGGCTCAACTCCTGTTACTTTTCCTCCTTGAAAATCTGTCTGCTTTCAAGAAAGAAACTTGCAAAAAAGTGGATGCCCTCTCAGCAGCATGATCTCAGTGCAGTGTATTTCACAACAACTTCAGTAAAAATTATACATTCATAAACCAAACCTGCTTGCAAAATTTACACAGTGGAAAATTAAAGAGATTTACTTCTTGACTGAGGAACTAGTCAATGCTATTATTTACAAACAAAGAAATTCTGCATTACTCTGTCTGGGTGCAAGGCATTTTCCCCCGCAAGGTCTTGAGGAAATGTGTGACCTAATTACTGAGCTACTACAACTCAAAATTCACCAGGGTGGGAAATCTACATACCATTTAAACATAAATCCACGTAGTAAGAGCACACACAGACTTACCCTCTAATACTGTAAGCTATACCCATTGCAAAACTTCCCAGCAAAAGAGTCAATCCCTCTATTCATGTCCAAAAGCATGGGTGCCCCTCTGCTCAGCTGACCCTGGCAAGAAGCTGCCCTAGACTGAGTGATCTGTATATAAGGCAACTCAAGATGCCCAGCACCCCTTCAGACCAAGCAGGCAGCACAAAGCAGTGCTGCAGTCACTGATTAACTCAGCCACGCCGTGCTGCTCATGGAGCAACGTGTGCCGAGACACAAACGGCGCCCGGGAAGCCACAACAGGCAAAGGAGACTTCAGATTTAGTGACAGCCTTTATAAAGAATATCATCCTAAAAGTGTCCTTTCTGTATTAATAAATTCTACAGAGACTTCCAATAAAATAAAAAAATAAAAATAATTAAAGTACTGGGCCTGGAAAGCAGCAGCAGCCTGCACATGGAAGAGCAGCTCTGCTGCGAGCTGTGGGCCCTGGGGCCCAGACTGAAAATGGAGCCATTTTCACAACTGATGACAGAAGCTGTTTTAACAGCAAACACTATGACCGTGGAAAAAATGTAACTAAAAGCAAATCAGAGGAAGATTTAACTTACACTAAGTATAGACATGCAGACCAATTTTTTCACAATCTCCCTCCAGGTTTGGACTATTTGTTTGATTTTGCTGTTTGTTTTTTTTTTTTTTTTAATTAGTACAAAGCATTAAGATTCTGTACAAGCTACTGTGACTGGACAAAGTGTTTTATTTATGCTGCTTTGTGGCCAACAAGATGAGAGAGATATTCTTTGTATCTTCACACACAAATATGAATTACATTCCAAATAGTTTTAAACTTAGCAAATTACCTCACATTTTGTCTAAAATACATTGCAAAGCTATCCCAAACAACCTACTATTCATGGCACTCTCAAGATGCAACACTTATGCTTATATTCTACACAATACTGATGCAAGAACATCCCCAGCAGGTAGGAAGTGTGTTTTGCTTTGGGAAAGCATCCAAGAGCTTGGAGAAACACTATGTTGTTCAAGAGGCAAAGACATATCTTGCATTAGTACAAAGGAGTGGGTCTTGCATTTAATTTCTGCTCCAAGTTCTACTTGATCTTTTATGCACTTCTGTGGTGTTAAAACAGGTATGAATAGCGCCAAAAAGACCCAATCTTACAACCAATCATTCACCATTACTTTTGATTAAGATCCAAACAGCAGCCTTGACATCAAAGGTCTGGTCTGTCAGCCAGCACAGCCAGGTGCTGCTGCAGCAGCTCACTGCAGACGTTACTTCTTCCTCATTATAAAAACTGAAGTACAAACCAGTTGTCAACACTTCAGTTTATGTATGGATTAGGTCTGCTCACCATTCAGAAAGTTTCTGCTCATAAAAGGACAAGCAGAAAAGCTGTTTTCCAAGACTGTGGTAAGAAGCTTGACAGATTTACCTGTTGCACAGAGCACTGATTAGAGATGACCTCAGTCAGCTCAGCAGCTTTACTCAATGCTAGCTACACTAGCCCCAAAGCAGTAACTGACCTTGCGTTGCATTACAGCATCACTCCAACTCCTTGAAGTATTTACTCACACTTCAACCTAGAATTTTCTGAACCCACCCTTTTGCAATCCCTGAGGAGCCAAGGACTGGGATCTGCAGATAGCAAACAAACCACAAGTTACCCAGTTACACTCCCAATGGCCACATTTCAGCTGGATTAAACCTCTCCCTCTCCCCCAGGATGAGTTCCAGGACAGCAACTCCTACACTGCTACAGACAGTCAAAATACTCCTTTTTAAAACACAAAAAATAAATTTTAAACCACTTAAATCAACACTCATGCTACATATTTGAGATTAAAATCATTAAATAAAAATTATTTTGAAAAAATTTAGTGCATCTGAGAGAGACTCCTCTGAGATGGATCACAAGTTCAGATTCCTCCTTCCTGGTATCTGATTTACCAGAATCACTGATTTTGGTTCATCAACAGATCAGAAACTTGCTCTAACTGCCTTCTGTCAAGAAGAAGATCACATATTTGATTCTTCACAGCCAGTGAAAATTCTTGGGTGATTTATGTGGAAGATCGCAGACCTCCACTTCTCTAGTTTGTTGGTTTGCATTTTTCTATAGTACTATTTATGCATTAATACGCATCTACAGGAAAACATTTATGTTCCTCAATTTTACTGCAAAGGGACTATTTTTATGGGACGAAAGACAGAAATACTCACACCTGGTTTAGTTAGGAGTGTGTCCCTCTTCCCACATTGATGCCCTTGGCTCATGTGAAATATCTTTTTTTTTTAGCACTGACACAATGCCCTTCCAGCCACTGCTCCCCTTTTCCCCTTTCCCTCACTTACCAGACTACAGCTGAAATCCAGATCATCTCCCCGTTCTTTTACCATATATTAGCTGCACATATATTGCTCTTTCCATCTTCAAGTGGCACCTGAGCCCTTTTTCCTTCCCACTGAGAGCCATATTAGACCAGCAACAAACATTGCTTTACGTCGCTGGCATGCAGTGAAATGAAGGCACCCCTCAGAATCCCTACTGCACTTCACACCTTGAACCATGCAGGGAATGTAAGATTCAACTCTAGAAAGCAGTACACATTTAAAAAGTAACAGACATTTTTGTGCTAACAGGAGTGCAGCTTACCTTTCCCGAGGAACAGCAAACCAGTACTCTGGCTGCTTTATCTTTTTACTGTACTGTTGAGACATGGTCATGCTCTGAGACACAAAGGACTTTCTCATGGGCTTGCCTACTTTAATGCACAGAAACATTGGAGGAGTCTTGCTCTTCTCCTCTTTTGAAGGAAGCATATCTGAACAAGACACAAGAGAAATGGTCTGCTTACAGGAAAGTACAAATACTGCAGCTGATAAAACACTGTGACAAAGATTAATAATCTTGTGCAAAGGAATACTCAGAGGCAGCATACACAGAATTACACCTGACTTCAACAGCACAACTGGTTTAGTAAAACCATGTTCATCCTAAAGTGAGGCCATTTATTCCCATTTTGTCACAGCCTGTATCCCCCTCAGCTGCACTGCTATGTACAGAACAGCCCTGTAAAGAAATAGGTAAGATGACAAGGCTGGGTGCTGCCTGCAACACGAAGCAGGCAAATAAAGGGGACATGTTTGGGTCCAGAAAACCCATCTGGTTAAGGGTAATCTTGCAAACACACACACACACACACACAATATACACACACACACAAAGCCCAATCAGTTTCTCAACTCTGTCGGTCACACAGCCATACAAGCACCTTTTGTCTGCACAAGACAGGGCCAAGCCTAAAAACAGTTTAAGCTCCTTAAATTGCTAGTGTGACAAAAAAAACCCCTGCTTATTAACCTATAGCTTCAATCACACTGAAGTTGCCTTCTTTGATTTAGGCATACACATACAGTCAAATACAATCAGCAAGATATAAACCCTTACGAAAAAAAGGAAAAATCATTATAAGAACAACTGCTCTTAAAATAAAGACTTCCACTTTAATCATCCCCCACCACCTGATGTGAATCAAGGGTCTGTCCACTGGTTCATTAAATTACCCAGAAAAGAGCATCAACGCTCCAGGAAACAGACTAGTGCTGAGGGGCACTGGGCTGCCATAGAAATGGTAATATGTGTGCACATGCTCTGAACAGAGATTTCATTCTGTTTTGTGTTTTCCTGGAACAGCCTGAATTATTTCTGGTAACACAATGACCAACCAGGAAAAAGCGATCAGTCAGTAGGACTACAGATGTATTCCTATTTATCACTTCTGTAAGGGTTTCCATAGCATGAGAGGCACCAAACACTTGCAAAAAGTGTGAAGAATACTTTGGTACCCCCCTTCACAGCAATGCTCTGGTTACTATCAGAAACACACTGACAGACTTCAAAGAGGCAAGAGTGGTTACCAATATGGAGTGACAATTCCTAGGCCATGAAGTGTCCCTGCCAATACTGAATCTGGATGACATTTCACTGTCGTTCTTAAAGCCAGCAAACAGAAGTAAAGATTATATAAACAGTGATCACTGAATGTGGAAAGAGCACACAAGCTACTTATCAAACTACAAGCTTAGAAAATCTGAAGATAGCAGATAATATAAAAATGAAATACACAAAGAGTTAAAAAGAGATCAGATATTACAGAAAGAGGAAATTCAGAGCAGAAGGCTGTCAATTCAAAGGTTACCATCATAATGCTGTCCAAGTCTCAGAGGAAACAAGGATAACCAGAGACCTACCTTCAATTGGCACTTGAATTTTCTGCAGCAGCCACAGTCTGATTTCTGATTGATTGTCTAACTGTGTTTCTTGACAGGTCTTGTCTATAGCTGGTACTAATGAAGAGTCCACAGACTCTTTCAGATCCTTTTCCTCCGCTGCTGCTGAGCTGACTTCTAATGAAGGTGCTTTCCTTTCAACACAGCAGGAATCAAGCTCCATACTTTTAACTGTATGGACTTCATTAGCTTGGGACTTTGAACAGCTAAGTGTAAGGTCTATGCCAATTGCTTTATTGTTTTCACCTTTCTGGATTTCAGCCTTGTGTAAGTCTTCAGATGACTGAGACCCATTTCCACCTTTATTGAGGTAAAATTCAATAAGTTTATCTTTCTCTAGTTCTTTCTTAGTGTCCAATTCAGTCTCCACCTTACCTGTCGGGGAACTGACACATTTGTTTACTTCTGGAATAACATCTTGCTTTTCACACAGCTCTAAGTCTAAGTCAGCTTTAGGTTCAACACTGTCCTTTTTTCCCAAGGAATCAACTGTCAAGTGCTCCTGGACTTCTGTAGTAGGTTTGGTTACCTGCTGCTTAGTTCTCGCCAAGTCCCTGGGTTCAGCCAGCAAGCCTTCCATTACTGAGATTTTCCTGTCCAACCCTCTATCCATATGAGATGATGTCTTTTCCAGCTCAGTGAAATCATCCTCTCCTTCTCCTAGAAGGGATTTTTCTTTGGTTTTGGTATCTGAAGCATTTTTTCCCCTGGAAGGGTCCTTGGTACATGAATCCGTATCAAACTTTTCCAAAGGTTCAGTGGCAGTGACATTGTTGGGAATCTCCAGAGACTTTGATTTGATTGAGCCCGTACTCTCAGATGACTGAAGAACTTCAAAATCAGCAGACTTTTCCTTATCTGAAGGCTTTATCTGTTTGGCACCCAGAGCAATGGATGCATCTCCATTCTGCTGCCTCCTTTCCTTGCTAAGGGATTTGAATTTACTGAAAGGGTTGATATCTTTCTCAGAGGACAGGTCTTCCCATTCTCCTGGCCTGTACAGAGGACAAAGATCCTTTGGTATGTCACTGTCAGGGGAAATGATGGATGTACATACAATGTTAAAAGAAAAATGGAAACAGAAAAAAAATGAAAAGAAAAACTAAATATCAACTTAACTTAAACCATGAAACTCAACGAAAAATAACTTTCTCCAAAATAAACATACAATACTGGAAATAAGTGACTTTAAAAACAATGGAGAAAAATGCTGAAAGTATAACACCAAAATAAAATGAGTAAACCACTTGGCAGAATATGCCACGTAGGTGAAGAAATGTTACACATGTAATAAGAATGTGCAAGTCATCAGAAATTCAGCAACAAAAAAGCACAGGACATGTATTTAGCTGTTGGAATTTAATTGAAATCATATTAATATTGTAATTTCCCACACCTGACAATGAGTCAACATCTACAACCATGCATGCTTCCCTAGTCAGTACAAATGTATTTTTGAAAAAAACAAATCGGAGATAAGCTGTGTCCTGTTTGAACATGTTTACTGCAAAACAGTAACAGGCAACAGTTAGTAACTTTCTTGTTTTATTTGCCTCCATTATTCAAACACATTATTTGAATTCAGGTTTCCCCAAATATTTCTTTTTAAAGCAGGACAATCATAAAACATTTCAAAATGGAAAAATCTGAGAAAATGTATCAGCATAAAACTTGAGCTCTTCGTTACTGCTAAAAACTCTGAGGAGAATGAGAATACAACCCTCATCACTTCAAAGTTACTGAGAAGTTATTGAACACTCCAGTAATGAGCACAACAAGTATCTGGGAAGTTTTTCTTGAAATGAGAAAAGGGAGGGAAGTCAATGAATTTCATTGACCAAACAGGTATTGCATATAAGAACAAAACCCTGCTTAGAACAAACACATAAGCAGTGCCTGGTCTCTGCAAAAATGAAGGTAGCCCACCCCAGAAAGTCTAGTATGTATTACAGATTATAACTACCAATGCGTTTCTGGTTATGAGATAGATGCATTCCACAGTTTGGTGTTTCTGTAAGTCCTGAAGATGGCAGCTAAGGTGCTGCTATCTTCAAAAGTTTTAAATACTCCTCTGAGAACAGTCTTGATAACACAACAATGGTCCAAATCTAAATCTCTTCACATCCACTGAAATAGCCCTAGAGACAGGTCAGTGCAAGAGCCCAACCATGGCATATCACAAATGCTTTCATTAATTACTGGTTTGTACTGGTCTCCTTTGCACTTTGGTTCTTACACTCACAACCCATTTATGTTTAATGCCACTTTAGTGTTCTAAAGAGAAAGTGGAAGAACAACACAAGTGAATCATTCCTTTGCTGTCACTTCACTCTGCTGCACTAAAACTCTTCCCCCCTCCATTCCCCTCTTCCCCACTCTTTTCCATGACTCTTATTGAAAACCTGCAAATGTAAGTTCAGGGAAGAACACTCCTTACGATGGCAATGCATCTTTAATCTTCATGTGAGAGATGTCATTGTAGAGAGCTATTGAGACAACTTCCTCCATGGGGCAGATGAGCCCATACTCTTCACAGCCATTCTCAATTACCAGAGGATCAGACTTATGTGGGTCAAACATGATATTGTTTGGAGTTACTATCATGACTCCCCCAACGACGCCCTACAACAGGAGAAGAACGAGTCAGCATCACATGTAATGCACTTATCATTTGGTGTTGGATTTTAGGCCACTATCCTTAAAAGCAAAAACCACTGTCCTGCCTCTTTATACTGCATCATGCAGTGTTTGCTAGCAAAATACTTTGCTTTCCAATTGCATTAAGTCAGACCTCTTAAGGAGAGCAAAGCAAAAAATTTCTTAGCAACATCCAAATTCCTGGCTGATAAGGAAGAACATCTGACCTATTCAACTTTCAGTGCTGACTGCTACAAGCTGAAAATGTGATTGTTAATCAGTCTCAGACAAAACCCATTAGTGAATTTATTTTTTTAAAAAAGTACATAGCATTTTATTCTGGATGCAGCCACCCTCATTTGATCCATGAATCAACATGCAGCCAGCACACCTGAATGCAGTCTTACTCATGGAAACGTCCAGGTTTGCCAAGTTACATTAGAGGTTCCCTTGACCTGCTTTCCCAGCGGTACATGCAAAAAGCTTTTCCATACAGGGATCTGAGATAACGTCTTCCCATCCTAGAAACAGCTTCTACCACTGGTTCAAGCGTATTCTACACAGCTGTAGAGGGCTCATTTAATTCTTCAAAATGTGCTCTAGCCATGGATTTGATAAAAGGCTGCTGCATCAGTCATTATTCGGTATCAAACCATGGCAACTGACCATTTTTCAAGGTTTAAAAAGAAGATTTCCACTGTCTCGCTTCTGCATCCTCTCCTCCAGATGAACTACAAAATTCACCAGACCAACTCAGAAGTTGTGTGCAAATCATGACATCTGATGAACAGGAGACAGAAAACTGGAATGACCTACACCACAGCTACTATTAATTATCCAAGGTCATCTGCAAGGCAAGCCAAGGAAGGCTCATAAATAGGTAGACAAAAGACCACAAGATTGGTTTGTGGGACTTTTTTTTAAAGCAGTAAGATATCAAGCTGATGGCTTGGCACTGGCAAATGAGTACATGAATGCCTGCTCCTTTATAAAGCAAATCTGTTCATATTTCCCATTTGCTTCTCCGGTATGACTCTGCCCACAAGCTTGGTTTGTGTTTGGATGACAGAATCAAAACCAAGTGCAGAGGCTTCTCTCAGAAGCCAGAAAACAATACATCAGTAGGCTGTACTTCCCACCCAGCCACTGCAGGAAGCAAGGCAGCAAGGGATTTTAGCTACACTGGCAAAGAAGCCGTCTCACTTTTGATTGCTCAGACTGCAAATTACTTTTTCAGTCCTGCAGCCAGAAAACTGGCAATCTGTATCCTCTGCACCTAACAAGCATCACACAACAAAGTGACAGTATTGTCCTAATTTACATGCTAGACATCAACTAGTTCTCTATTACGTTCTACAAAATAGCAGACCGTAAAATTGCAGAGTTGTTAAATACAGTCTACATCCACTCAGTGCAAAGAGAAGCCAGAAACTGTAGGTGTAAACACATCCATCTTACAAAAGTCTGGATTAAGGGAAAAAAAATGTTGAAATGACAATGATTAGCATCTCCAAGTGTTATAAATTCCAGAGAACTTGAAAACCCAAACATGCAGACAGTTAACTGAAACCAGAGTCAACAAGGACAGATATATCAAAGTAGGCAGTTCAGGAAGACAGCGCCTTGCAACCTTGAGGCTAAAATACTGCCCAAGCTTTGTGCTTTTGCTTCTAAAACAGTTGCTGTAATTTAGGATTACCTGGTAGGTATACGTATGTTACAAGAATGCTTACAAGCAACAGAAAGAAAAGATTGTATAATGCAGTATTTATCCTTTTATTAGGCTTGCACAATATTCATTAGCAAGTGCAGAAGCAACATGACCATATTTGAAAACATTGCTCTGGAAACAGTTAAAATTTATCTTCAAGTCATAAATGAAATAGATTGGCATGTACTTGTTTTATAAAGCTGTTGCACAATTTGATGGAACTGGACAACTAATCCTGACATGTCGTAACTGAAGTGCAGTTCTCTCTCTGTATCTAGCAACACACAACCACAATAAAAAAATTATACAGCATATTATCACAGTACCAACAAACACAGCAGTAATAGATAAAGCCAACATAACTTTTATATTCTTTAAAAACATGAAGCACATTTGACTCCCCCAGTATTCATCTCTCATTTATCCAAAGAGAATCTCAAACAATGCTCAAAAATCAGGTTCCACCTACCTTACCATCCGTGAAGTAACGACAATTCATTTTTAAAAATTTAACAACCACAGGCTCATCCTCTTCTGAAGTAGAGGACAGGACTCTCTCCACTGGTTTGAAAGCCTTTCTTGCCAAATCAGCATCCTTAGAAAAGAAAAAGCTCAGTGCAGAGCAACAGGACCAGAATTATATACTTTTAGATTTTTGAAAACTAAAAGGCCAGATTCAAACAATTATTTTCCTTTTGCTTAAGGAAGAAAAGCAATGTTCATGTATATAGATATATATGTACACTTCCCACAGTATCCTGTATTGAAAAAAACCCCCTTGTAACCTTACAAGAAACTCCATACAAATAACAGGCAAGAAATTAAAAAACACCAAGACAGGTCAGCTCACCAAAATTCAATTAAACACTCTCATTAGGGAAAGGGTCTGCCCTGACACATTATCTACACTGAAGACCTCTGCTCACAGAGCACCAGTGTGACTCCCCATGTAGGTAGAACAGAGGCATAAGGTAAGGTTAAACACAAACAATTATTCACTCCAAGCTTCTCTCCACTTTTGATTACTGATGTATTTGAAATGACTAATTACTTTAACCTCAGCAGATGCTAAAGATGTTAAAGGCAGCTAAACTGCCTAAAAGTACTATCTAAAAACCATCATGGCCAATCACCCTTCTAAAGAAAATGAAAGATCTGCTATGCCAAAGCCTTTCACAACGATTAAAGCCAGCAGTCTCATCTAAAGACAAGTCTGTATATGGGTACCACCACAATTTGTTTAACTAGAAAGAAACTGACTGCTCAGACTAAACTAACAGCCTCCCTGTTCAAGGACACCAGTGCAGGATCAAGGCTGTGGACTGCAGAGCAGCATAAAAATCTCCAGTAGGAAACACTAAATAATTTTTCATATTTAGCTTTCTATTCTTTAAAGATTATGCACTACACTATTTTCAGTAGTTTTGATAGACTCAGGACCCAACTGAACTTGTAATGAACTCAGAATTCCCTTAATCTAGAGTACTTTTAAGGCATTTTTAAGGCATGGTAAATTTTGTAGTAGAGCAAACTAATTTTACACAATACACTATGCACAAGGCCTGTAAACTCAAAAAAATGCTATTTACACAGCCTTGATTCTCAGCTTCAGAATCAGAAAATATTTTGACAGTTTAAGACCAGTGAACTATGTTTGACTTACAGGGAGTTTATCATATTCAGCATCTGATGATGAAGGAGAAACAGGTGCACCAGGACTAGAAGACAGCCTCCCAGCACTGGTTTCTGGCACAAAGAGAATCTAAATACAAAGAGGTATTTCAAAACAGTGAGGTACAAGCTTTAAATGGTTATTCACTGTGCCCTATTAGAAAGACAACACAACACTGATCACTCATACCTGCAATGTAGACCTTAAAAACATTCAGAAAACTAAAGCTAATTTCCTTATTCCAGCTTTTGTCTGCTGGGTATTCTTAGGCAAGTCACACCACCTCTCTGTGCCTCAGTTTCCCTATCTCCAAATCAAGACACTTCAATCTCCTCATGGCTATGAAGCAGAAGTAGAGATCTGCTCTTCATGAACCAGGTGTTATTCTCCACACTTGCATTTCCAGTACTGGACTCTCCTAAAAAGTCTCTCTTCATTTAGTTCTCATCTTACAGGAGACTGACTGATACCCAACATAATGGCAAAAAGCCATTTCAATTTCTGTATCTAACTCTCTAATTCTTTAATGCATTATAGATTGCATTTATCCAGACTTCCTAAGAATCCAACTCCCTTGCAACAGCTGTATTATCTTCTTGAGATTCAGAGTCATCTTTAAACTTTAGTGACAGTACATAAATAACAAGTCAGATATGGCAATTACAAAGCTTCCCCCCCACACCAATTCCAAGCAATAATCCACTGAGTTTCACTTTGAGGGAGGGCTTTAAAATACTGTCTGTTTTTAAATTTTTTTAAAATACTTGTATCCAAGTACCTACAAGATACACATAAGTAACAAAAAGCTTTTAAGCACATAGCAAATAATCATGTTTAAGGTATTAAAAAAACCCAAAAAAATAAAAGATTTACCTGGCCTGGCACAATTGTCTGTGTGAAAAGCTTATTGAGCTCCACAAGCTTGTTTGGGGTGACGTTGAACTTTAATGCTATGCTGTTTATGGTGTCCTGATTTCCAGCCTGAAGAAAGAGTTGGTGGCTAAGATACCAGACTGAATACAGCACAATACATGAACTAAACACAGCTAACAGACTGTTTGCAGGGAATAGACTTGATGACCTCAACACCGCATCTATTTAATAGCTGAAGTGATAAACCGGTATGAAAAAAAAAAAGAACAGAAATATTCTCTCACACCACAGAGTAGGTAAAATGTAGAGGTGTTACAGATGTCCTTTTCCTTTTCTCTTAAAACTTTAAAGCAGCACAACTGTATTTAAAACTGGTCTGGCAAGGGGGAGAAGGTCATACACTGCAAAGTTCACTACACCTCCAGCAGCCACAGCACATCAGGCATTTGTGCAGTTCCCAGTTGGAACACCACATTCCACAGAGGCTCTGTATGATAGAGAGTGCAATGCACTGAGGGAGGGACCTGAGGGCTCACACAGACGTTTTGGGCAGAGCTAGCACACTGCTGCCCTGATCCAGCTCAGAGAAACAGATCTCATCAAGCACAGGTCAACTGCCTGATGACCTAAGCAATACCACAGAATGGGAATATTTTTCAGAATCACAAAACCATTGTTCTACTGGAGTGCCATAATGCAGAAGTAAAAATGGAACTGGCAGCTGCAAGAGGCAGAGAACCTGGGTTCAACAGAGATTCTAGATGTGACCCTAGCTCTCCCCATATGGTGGTATTTGAATGGTATCAATAGGGGCAATCCATATTGAGATACATGCAAACTGAAAGTATTCAATTAGTGCTTTCAGTTTTGTGTCACTGTCTCCCTCTCAACCTCATCAACAACACTTTCAAAAAGCAGACATGAACACACCACACACTAGTACTTACAGTATATTCTATGGTACCATGGGGTTTCTGAGAAACCATTTTCTTCTCTTTCTTTTCATTGGTTTTGTTTTGATTGTCATCTAAAGAGCAAAAAAAAATTCAAGTAATTGACTTTCAAGGTGTTTGCCTTTCAGCATGTCTTGAAAGAGATCTACAGCATGTGCAAATTGCAGCTGTGAAGAAAAGCAAGAGGACACATTAAAAATGCCTATTAGGCCTTAAAATTGCATTGTCAGGCAAGAAAACTTCATCACGTACAGCAGGTTTAGTAATTGTTCAGGAACTCTGCAAGAGTAATGTATATATAATACCATATCAATACTCAACTGCTCCCATGGTTTCTTCTGTGATTCCTACACAATTCAGCTGCTGGATACAAGTACTTTGTAGCGTCAGGTGAATGTACACACTGCTACTGCCTTGGTACAACCACAACAAATACTGGTTAATCACCACTTCATCACAAGTACATTATATTTAAACACTGCTTTAAACTCTGAAGGTAGAAGTGGGCCAAGAGTCCTGCAAAGTGTGCATGTACACAGTCAGGCACGAGAAAGCAGAAAGCTTGGTCAGAAGACCTTTTCTATCAGCTGCAATACACAGATCTCACTGCAGCTGCAGAAACCCTTGCAGGACCCAAAAGGCACTCGCCAGCTGTCAGCAGCATGAGCAGGGTAGAGGTTTCCAATTCTTACGACAGCAGTGGGTGAGCAAAGCCAAGGCTCAGGGAGGATGCAGCTGCCCAGCCAGCCCCAGACCCACAGGGCTCCCCTCCAAACCCGAAGCCCAGATCCGCATACCTGGGGGGGGTGAGGGCAGCATGTGGCCCCAGCTCCAGGAGCGGGGATGGGGTGCCAGCAGGCAATTCATGGCTCTCCCTGCCTGACAGCCCCCAAGCCCTTAGAAAGGTCCTGCTGCCTCTGGCAGGGTGCTGCAGCCTGGATGAGGTGGGGAGAGGAGAGAAGACAAGGCAAGGCTGGGCGCAGCAAAACCAGCAGCCAGGACCAGGAGCAGGGAGACGCTGTCCTCCTGGGAGAATTGTTCCTGTGGTCTAAGCCAGCAGCTCTGGAAGATCAGGGAGGAAAGGACAGGGAATGGCAGCGCAGGGCTTCTGACTTGCATTCAGGGTTTGCTGCAACCTTTGCTATTTCCAGAGAGCAAGAGCCAGATAGTAAAAAGAAGGGCGAGGACTCGCCTGCCCCACTGTAATGTACACAAGAAACAAGGAGGGGCCCAGTGTGCTGCACCTGACCCTTTTGCTGGCCCATGTCCACAGCAAGATTAATGCTGTGGGACTGCCTCAGTCTCTTCCAGAGGCTACACAGTCAGGGACCAGCTCCCTCGGTCAGAAGAGTCTCACAAGAGCCCCAAACATGCATCCAGGTGTTAACTGCTGGCATATTCCACCTCCTACCTGCCAGGGATGCAGTCATGAGAAGTGCATTGGTTAGGGACCCTACAGATAAGGCAACAGAGACAGAAAGCATGTAGGTACCAAACACACATAATTTACGTACATGCACATAGTATACATGGCATGAAGTACAGCAGGAGGAAGAGGAAGATAAGGATGATGCTGGCTTTTCCCTGATAGCATTTTGAATGATCACTCAATGATCTCAGATACTTCATCTTTAAGACTGGACACCCACAGTGAAACTTTTAAAATTAGCTTTCTTACTGCGTTTTTCTGACCATTATATTTTCACCATTGTCACACCACCTTCCGCTGATCAAAGTGAAAGTAGTGTGTGGAAAAATAGGTAATGGCAGCATTTTCAGGGCACAGTACTAAACTATCAGAAACACAATGACCACATGACAGACAAAAAAACTGCCAAATGATGGATGTTTTCTTTATCCATTACCTATATACAACTGCCAGTATGGCACAATCCTGCTTGAAGAAACTGCCAACTACTGAGTTCACAATGTTCTGTGCTACCAGGAGATACCACTTTGACTAATCCAGGTTAACTATAATTACAACTACATATCACACCCATGAAAGCAAACTATCTGAACTTTTTGTGACCCTTCCCTGGAGAAAGACAAGAAAGGTATACTTCACCTTTCAGTAAATTATTTGGTCTAGTTGGTAAAAGTAGACAAGTTTTCAGATATTTTACCCTTACTTATCTCTGAAATAGTACACAAGGTAGGAAACAGTTAAGAACAATAATTTCACACTAATTAGACATGCACCAGTAAGACCTTGGAGGAGTGGGAATAAAAATAAAGTAGGCCAGAGAGATGGAGAGAGAGAGATTTTGTACCTGCTGAATGGGAAAAAGTTTAAGTCTGGGTGTAGATGGGAGAAATAACAATATGCAATAAAAGCAGTTTTTCTGAAGAGCTTATAATATTTGCTTTAGCTAAACATTTTTTGCTCCAAAGCTTTGTCTTTGAAAATGGAGAGCTGACCATGACAGCAACCACTAAGCCACTGTGGCACAAGAAGACCACAAAATAGCAACACTGACAACTTTCTCCCCTACAGCTTACTACCTGGGAGGTAGAACACCTCTCTCCCCTGCTGTGAAATATATGGTATTTTCCAGGTCCTCCTAATTGCATTGACTGCTAAATTTGGAGATTAAAAAATACTATCCAGGGAAATGTTATAACCTGAAATACTGTATTCACAGGAGACATATAATGTGCTCTAGTTCTTGGTTGACAGGACTGTGAGCCTGTTTGTTTAGTAGGGTCCTGAACACAAGTGTGGTACAATACAGAAGAGTGAACTAAATATGCACACATAGCTGAAAACCCCTAACCACAAGACAAGAGAAGTTCAAAAGACAAGTTGAGTTTAGAGTAAACAAAATACCACCCTTTTTTGGTCAATGAATGTTAATAGATCCTAAATAAGTTGAACAATTAGACACTTTTCTTTTACACCTATGTGCATGAATATGTGTTGTCTAGTCTGTTTAGCTACAGGTTAAAAGAAGAAGTCACAGTCTGTGAATTTATTTGTCCCCTGAAACCAAAATCTGACATTTTGTGTTTGGATACTTTTTTCTTCTACTCCCTGTCCTCCCACCCCCCTTTCTTTCTATCCCAGCAACAAAGGGTTGAGAACACTGTCCTTACACTAAGCCTAACTAACAGACAGGTTTGGGGAATTCAAAACCACATCTTAATTATTTGAATAGTGGGAAGTTTTACCTAGTCTGTATTTTTAATTGTGCATGTAAAGACTTAAAACCATAAATTAAAAATTTCAGACCTTCAGAAGAAAAAATTGCAATGAATCCATTAAACCTGACAGGTACTGCTAAGCCCACACACTGCACACATGGTGAGGCCGAGGTCACAAACGGTGCTCCACATGAACGGTTTACAGCAGAGTGGGTGGAAAGCCTGGCAAAGCAACACACCACAATATACTGTCTCCCCAGTTCCCCTTATCTTCTCTTATTTCTCCTCCAGGAAGCCAAACATTTTCTGACTTGACCTGAAGGCAGGTAGCTCTAGTACAGCCCCAAAGGCACCCAGAGCACACGCAGGCATGACAGAAGCCTCAGGAACCATATTTCTTTCAGTCAGAACTAGATGAAGAGCTCCACAGGCTTTAAAACAACTGCTTCTGGCTACTTTTTGAACTTGAACATTTGCTTAGTGGTGAAATGACTCACGGTTCTTCCAAATTTTCCTGCGCTGCATGTACACTGGAGATGGGATTGCACACCCATGAGAAGTGACTAGGTGTTAATGCAAATTTGATCACACCGCATTTTTCGGCAAAGGGCAGAGTGGGTGTGCTGAACCTCTCTGTGGTTTCGGGAAACTTGAAAAGCAAGAATTATGTAAAAATAGTAAAATAATAAGCAGTGAGAAGAAGAATGCCAAGTGAGAACAGGCAAGAAAACACAGGCTTACTCAAAACAGACAGGTCTAGAATGGGAATTTTTCTGCCCTTAATGATATATTTATATCTCAGTTTCCTAGCAGACTCTTGACATTTCATTTAGCAGTGTTACAGGAAATCTTACAAAAAAGAGTTACCTAAGAGTAATTTGGAAAGCAACTTTTGAAGCAGTATGATAAAGAGGTCAATCAGTTTATCACCCAGAAGACCTTGACGCATGATAGGAGAATTACACCTCTGCAACTGTGTAAATAGCTCTATAAGGATGTTTAAGGTATCAAGGAGCAGCAGCAGTCTCCTGGGCTGCCCACTCGGAGGACGGGCTATCACCACTGCAGGACAGCACCATCACCACAGATGCTACAGACCAAGCTGCTGCCAGCCCAAATCAGTGCATGGTGTGGCAGTGACAGCTGAACCCGCGGGGCAGGTCCCGAGCCGCCAGCCAGCCTCATGTCTGGTAGTGCTAGCAGGAATGCTGAGGCAAGTAAGGGGACAAAGGACTGACCACTTTCCACACCTGGTAAACAAACTCAGTAGCCTGAGAGGATAGAGGCAATGGCATACTTGATGCGAAAGTCCATTTTACTAATTAATTTCTGTCTTACCAAAGACTTAGGCCGCATGTAAATAGGGAAATCTTTCAGCTGATTAGCCCCTTGGCTTCTAGAAATCACAGATTTCCCAGAGTAACAGCATTCACTAAACTGCCCTGTTCTTTCAAGACCACCACACCAGTTCTATGCCCATGAATCCCACACTACCATGATGTGCTCATAAAGCAGTGCTTCCCTTCTTGTACTTTACACTTAATTTCACTGAGCATCCTAATTAATGCTATTTTAAGGGTGAATAAATAAATAGTTATTATTCACTTTCTGCATACCATTCATGATGTCACAGATTTCCAGCATCTTTTCTTAGTTATTTCATTTTTTCCAACTGACTAATATTGTGATACTTTAGACTCTCCTATTTCTCTGATCACACAGGCTGGCCTTCTTGTTAACTTTTCTTCTCCTACTACATCCTTTTTGAGATGGAGGAAGCAAAACCAAACATAGATTTTAAGATATGAAAAAACCAATAACCTCTGTTGGTGACAGAAAAGAGGGATTCCTTAAACCTGTATGATACTAGTCATTTTTCCACATCACACACTAGTCATTTTTCCATGCTGCTCAGTACGTCACTGCTTTTTCAGGACATTCCAGTCCCATATCTCTATTATAGATTTGTTAGAAGCAATAAAATTATATTACTACAGTCTAGCCAAGCATCAGGACAAAGGAGTGAAAACCTACAGGTATCTTAAAAGAATCTGAAACACAATAAATTCAGGGGAGAACAGTTATCACTCAGAGTAACCTAATCAGGGTACCGATAAGAAATTAAGCAAACAAGGCTTCCTGGGGTAGTTTCCTTATCAGTGAATGAGGCCTGATGCCAATTATCATGACAGAGATGGAGTACAGTAAGTATCACTTAAGTGATTCTAAACACAGAGATCTCAAGAATATGGAAGTCCTACTTGGGATGGTAGAAGAGGAAGACAAATCAGTTTATCTGAACAATTTTTTCCATTCCTGCTTTCTACCCTGACATTTTAACAACTTCCAGCAATTCTGCTATGTGCAAAGTTGTGCATAGGATGATGTAATTGTGATTTAAAGCATCTTTCTGGCTCTTCTCATGACTCTCAAAGCAATGAGCTGAACAGCATTCACATTAAAATTATTAGTTTTAAATAAAAAGTCTTTCTTTCAGCTCCAATCAAGCGCGGGTGAATCCCATCACCACAGGAGCCAGATTCCTGGTTTGGGACACCTTCCACCCACTCTGACATTTCAGCTGCAGCAGCCTCTGAGAAAGACATTACCCCAGCCCCATTGCCTCCTTTAGCCAGCTGCAGCTGTTAGGGGGCACATACAAAGATTTTTTGGCCATCTGATCAGACCTATCTCCCTGAAGAAAACCATTAAGTTAGACAGAAATATTCCCTACTCGGTTTTGAATAGTGTACTGCTACCATGTTAAAACAAAAATAAAAAAAATCCCTACACTTTCTCACCAACTCAAGTACATTTTTCTTTTCTGCTTCCCACTTTCCCCACAGTCTCCTGACAAGCCCTCACCTTTACTTCTGCACATTTTTACTCTACTGAATCAGATCAGTTGGCTTCCTCCGCTACTGCTGAAGTCACTTGAAACAAAAGGGCAGCTGTCATCCATCACGACCACACTTGTGCTCCTTCATTAGTGAAACTTCTCCTGGCACGGGAAAATAGCAATTCCCTGATCAGTACAAATCCAGACACATGATTCTGAAATATCTACGCTTTGAACAACTTTTCTCCATTCTCCATAAAAACCGATTGTCCACTAATTATTTTCCAAGCAATTCTTTCAAAGGAATAAACAGATCACCAGAAAATACAGAGCCTCTATGAAAAATGACAATCAGTTCAAAGAACTGATAAAAAAGGTAGTAACTCCTTCTGCTATCAGGTATTTTTAGGCACACTTCAATAAAAATTTGACTATTGATATTCATGCAATATTCACACACCGCAGCTTCTACATGAAAAACTGCAAATATTTAAGCAACTTAAATTCCCTCTTTATTTACTTCTTCATCTCCCAAATGTGATTTTAGCTCCTTTGTGGTCTGACAGCATTACTTGTGAATCCTGTTCAGGAATATGTCAGCACCTAAGCAGATCTTTCACAAAAGTATCACCATAAAATTTCTAACTATCCACTATATCAGGTACTCAAGGCCAATATAGAGTGAGGAAACTCAGCCTGTCAACAAAGTAGGGCTGAGGGAAGGAATGCTTAGGTAACACATGAGAAAATATGGACATTTTAGAAAACTGTTAACACTACACATGCTGGTTTTTTTCATTTATTTTGCTGCTTGAACACACCACAGCTTGCCTGGAAAGGCTATGCCTGTAAGTCAACCAGGACAATGTCTCTTCAAATCAAACACTGCACTGTCTTGTCTACTGATTGGTGATTACAAGGTCATAGGTTGAAAATAGAGATGAAAATCACACGATACAGGACACCTGCCCTATTTTCGTGTCTGGAGATGACATCAGCATCTGATGTGCTGCTGACTGTCATCCCTTCATCACGCAGATCCTCAGAAACCATAGAAAAGAACAACTGGGTTTATACATGCTACTGATCCCAAGCGTGACCCAACAAGTCACATCAGAGACATTGCAACAGATTGACAAGATATTAGGAAATGTCAGTGTGGAAAGCTGGGAGCAAGGGTGTTACACAACCAAAAAGAACTGGTTTAACTTTGTATTATTATTTAAATGTAAGTGAAAAGAGCTCTGCTTTTCAGAGCATTTATGTTAACTTTCAACAGTGTTTTTCAAGCAGAATATGGGAATTTGTTGAAGAAGAGAAATTAAAAGCCTGCCTTGAGGATACCAGGCTTGAGTTATGCAGACACCCTAAAAATTACTCCCTCATGCCTCTGCTTGGAGACCAAAAGATTTGCAACATGATTTCAAATGCACTACATTGTGCTCCTAATGTACTTGGCTTATGAATATTCCTGTCTTAAAGAAGAATATCTGAAGCTAAAATGAGAATACTCTGCCTGTTCCTTGAGGGCAGAGATCTCAAGAGAACTATGGTGAGTCACTGGGAAGGGGAGAGCACTGATACCCCTGGGTGCTGCAGAGAAGACTTCCCACAGGCACTCAGGGTGCAGGTCCTGAAAACCTGGGTGAGGGAAGAGACAAAGAATCCAACCTGCCTGGTTGATAGCCCTCCCAGGAAACATGGAAGAGAAAGACTTGTGGGAGTCCAACTCTTCACCCCAGCACAGGATACACCACCAAGACTGCTTCTGAAGAGCTGCACATGCCCTGCAGGTACTCCAGACTAACTTCCCAGGGGAGCCATGCTCCGCAAGCACAAGACCCAGCAGGCAGCTGGCACAATCTGGGAAAGCCAGACTACCCCAGGCATGATGAATCAGTGCATCCTGGAAGTGACGAACTTGCTAACCACAACAACATATTTCCCTTCATTAACCCTGGCAGAAATATGACAACGTTGTATTAATTCTCCTGACATGCTTCCTTTTCACCTCCTGCACGTGCACACCTGTCACAGTCTCACCATGTGCTGTGTGACCAACCTCTCCACAGCTTTCCTCTCTTCCTCTGGCACCACTTTCCAGAGATGCTAAGTGCATCTGAAGTGCTCACTCTTTCCGAAAAATCAGGCCTTGGGAAAATAGACAGCGCTTGGAAACACACCTGGGTCTTTCAGCAGTGAGATCAGTTTTAGCTAACCAAACACCAGGCCTGTCATTCCCTAGTCTGACCTTTGCAGAATAGATCACAAGATGCCACTGCCTTAAATCTTATTTTGAGTAACTGCTATAGTGGAATATAACTTTGTAAAATAGCAAATCCTGGTGTTTTTTCCCCCGTGACAGAAACATCACTTTTTAATTTTCTGCCTCAATAATTCATGCCACTATTAAAAAGGTATCCTTGATTTCTAATCTCCACTTGTTTCTCTCCATGTCCTGGTCTGCTGAGCCTGCCAAAACTCTTTGCTATGATATTTCAATTACACAACTAATTTTGGATAAGGTTCTTGGGTTTTTTCCCCCTCAAGAAGACTTATAACTAAAGTCATCTCTCACAACTCTCTCTAGTCTCCAACGTTTTCCTTCTTTCTTGAGCTGTGCTAAACAGAACTCACAGTAAACCAAGTCAGAGAACCTGAATTAAGAGCAAAAACATCCCCTGTTTCAGCATCCTGGGTTCTGGAGGTTCAGAGAAGGCTAACAAAGACAAGCAAAGCCATGAAACAGCTTACATGAACGGAATGCCAAAGTTCTTCAGCCTGGAAAGGAAATTATGGAAGAGGGATATTTTGTAGAGAGAAAAGAACAAACAAAACCCCAACCAACCAGCCAGAAAACAATGAAGAAATGCACAAGAAAAAGCATAGGAGTCTTGCAGATGATGAGCAGGGGTTAACTGTTCAGTTTCTTATACAAGAACCCGTGGGCACCCAACAAAGCCAGCAGGAGCAAGATTGCTCTTCATGCAACTGGTAGCAAACGTGTGCACTCTTCACCAAAAGATACTGCAGAAACCTGCACAGGCCCAGAGAGAGGCAAGATAAGCATATGGTAGAGCACTCTGAATGCATGAACTATGTGCAGCTCAGAAGAAGACAGTAGTGTGGACACTTTTACAAAATTCACTGTGTTCATAATCTTCCCCAGACATCCAGGTGTGGCCTTTGTGGGAGAACATACGCTGCACTAAATGGGCTGTGGCCTGAAACAGCATGGGCTTTCCTACAGCCTCTCTAGCACTGTTTCACCCTGGAATCACACACACCACCAGGCTTGGACATCGTGGTTCAGCAGCAGTCACACAGTCACACCCTAATTCCTTTTATTCACTTGCATAAAACTGTCAAGTACCTGTACTAATTTTTTTGCCTCCAAAATTATGTTCTCCAAGTTTACAGTGAGGTAAATATGCACATCAAGTATCCCAAGTAATTTTTCATAGTTAACAGGCCATTCATCCTGGAAAGCTTTGCTCTACAACCTACCTTCAAAACAGGTAATCTGCCTGTGCTCAAGTTACCAATCAATTCAAATAACTCAGCATTGGTAACTTGTGATGGGCACTTCCCCCCCGCCCCATCTATAAGGTGTTAAATCACACAGAGAGCAATTGACCCCTTCAGAGCTAAACACACTTGGTCATCCTACCGGAGGAACCTACCATCCAAATTTAGAACTTGTGACATTCTAGAATATAAATTCAAGGGCCTCACAAAATACTAGTATGTGACATCAGCAACATAATGCTTACAAATGCATTTTGCCTTGATTATTTGAAAATTAAAGGAAGGAGTATAAAAATCTTGTATCAACTCAGGCATACTGAAAAAAACCACATCAGTGATCATGACTTCATCAATAAACTCTCAAGACTCCTACATGAAAAACAGTTCTGCCAATTAAAAAAAAAATTCTATCTATTAAGCTACTCTTTACCTCCATTTCCAACTGAGTGGAGAAGATCACACCACAGGATATAAACAGATCAATTCACCTTCTATGTCCTTTCATTTGCCTTGCTGTTGGAAGCACACCACAATATTACTGAAAATTCAACTGCTAGTACCACATACTGAGCTAAAATTATTTTAAGTTTTTCTTCTGTTCTTAACACAGTTAAGAAATCTCTTAAATTTTATGTTCCTGGACAGTTCTCGTGTTCTGTCCTTTACTTTCCCATTTAATTCCCTTGCTTCCCACTTGAAACATACATTAGATTATTGATTATCAACAGGTGAGTTTACACTTTGGTTTTATATAACCATATAGCTTCATTTCCTTCTAACAGCAGACTTAAAAACAGCTCAGTATTCTGTCTCAAGATTAGGTTGCCACGTGTGCCGCTGGGATTAGTTCAGTTGCTTAGAGCATGGAGCTAATAATGCCAAGGTTGTGTTGATGGGCAATACCTACCTAATACATACAAAACACCAAGTTCCAACTATTTGCATCTTTTAGTTTTACAACAAACAAAAGCTTATCTGTCAAGATGATAATTTGAAGAGGCCGCCACATGTGGGGAACTTGCCCAGTGTTAAGACACTTCCATGCAAATTTCCAGAACTTAAATGCTAACAACATTATTACTGGTACTTACTGCTCAGATTGAATTCTCCTGCCTGTGAACAAGGCATCCTTTCTCTGTGCAACTGTTTCTTGCAAACATCTGTTAACAGCACAGCTTGAATATAACCTGGTGGCCTTAACACTGATCCACTGGGATTCATAATCATCTGTTCTTATTCCAAAACAAGTCACCTGAAAACAGCTGCCTTTCAGTCATTTGTACACTTTATTCTTTCCACATGTTTTCTATAACCAATGCTAATAAACCAGTTTCCTGAAGCTTCCCAACCAGTCACTGCCCAGTACCTTCAGTTTACACTCATATGCAAGTTATTCCAATCCTCTTATTATTCAACACAGGCAATTATAACCAAATTTACTTCTTCCTATGCTGCTTCAATTTTTTTTGAGATCTTCATTCTGAAAGAAACAAGTTATTTCCCTTTTCACCTCTCCCTGTATCTACACTCATTTTTGGCCTGATGCACAAACAATAAGGCAAGGTCTCAGAACCTGAGAAAATTCAGATCCTGTTCTTACTGTTGTATTAAGCAACTTAACATAACACTGAGTAGCCCACTTTGTAAATCACTTGGATTACTTAGAATAGAAAGTACTTTGCTACACGAATAGGGCTGACCAAATCAAGGCCCCCAGAGATTAGGGCTGATTACAGTCAGCTAACTACAAGAAAAAATTTATATAGATTTTCTCTTTTTTTTCTTTTTTAATTCTTTCTTCTTTTTTTTATGAGTAGCACCTTAATTAGGTCCTCAACTGCATCCTACTGTTCTGTAATACAAGGAGTCATTAGCAGAAGGAAGTTTCAATTTTCAACTCAATATATACCAAAAAGTCCACTTCAGATTATGCCTACTTAGCACATGATCTATTATGTGATGTGCCCCACCATTCCATTACATTGAAATTCTCTAGATATTTTCACTGCATTGCAAGCAACTTTCAACTTTGAAGCAAAGTACTTCTGATACCATGGGAGCTGCCTCTGCTGTTTCTGTGCCAGTCAGGGCAAATCTCACCACATAATGAGTAATGACAATTGCTATGCCCTCTCCGCTTTGCTCACTTAGATTTGTTCTTGGCCATTTACCCAGAACATTCAGAGGCTTGGTAACTGCAGACACACTGCACTGCTCCTGTATCATTCCCTGCTTAAGGGATGGCAGGGAGGAAAAGTCAAAAAAAGGCATCTGCTTTCTGCCTCTAGGGAAATACTCTGGCACCTCCTGCTCATCACGTGATACACCATCTCATTAAATGGGCATATACCACTTTCCTTCTCATGGTGTAGTTCCTGGGATGGGCTCAGCTACCCCAACATCAGTGTTTAAGACTGCTGCCTGTTTTGATGTATATCAGAGCTACAATACGAGGGGGTTTTGTTACTCTCACCTCCCACTCCTGCAGAAATTGAACACCACTCTGTGAAGGGGAAAGGATGGCTTTATGATTACAGAGCACAATGTTAAGACAGTCAACTGGATTTTATTTTGTTGACAAAAGTAACTCAAGGGACAAGCCACCTCAACCAAACTTTTCTTTATGACATATCCTTTAATGGAGACCAATTTCTCACATATGTTGACTGCTTATATTTTCTAGCAAAATCAGTGGAATCTACTAATATTATACACATCTGATAGAAAGACACATGATATCATGCTGGAATAAATATATGGATGCAATTCAGTGTCTTGCTTGACCACTGTTACATTGCTTGTTTTCAGAAAGTCACACTTTTCCCTGTTTCAGTGTCTTCAGTGGCACAACATAAATGTTTTCATCCAGTTTAGCAACTCCTGTCAGGAATTGTGGTTTCCTACAGGAGTCAAATCAACATCTTTCAACAAAAACAGGCTCCCCAGAGAAAGCATGTCAGAACCAAGTCGCCAAGCTGCAAAAGTAGGTCAACTGGGTTATCCCAGGGAGAAGGGGAGAGCATCCTGGTCACAGCGTACAGCAGCCAGAGCACCTACGCAACCAGTGCACTGTGACAAACATACATATCCTCAGAAGTCTGAAAGCTGTTTACTGCAGCAACAGCAGCAGAAAGGGAGGAAAAAGTTAAAAAGCAGATTACCACATAAGCCAAAAGATGAGGCAAAATTAAGGAGAAAGGAGTGTTATTTCCATTGGTTTTCAGGAACAAGCAACAAGCAGTATTAGCATCTCTGTTGTTCCAAGGCAAGAGAACCAGGGCTGTATCTGCAAGGCAATGTCTTATAGGGTGAGATTTGGAGACTGAATGGTGCAAATTATTATGGAACCATAGAGCCACTGAAGAACAATGCAAGTGCTAAGAGGAAAGGAAACTATGAGGATACACTGGAGAAATCTTCTGGCAGTAGGACCTGTTCAGTCATTTAACAGTGCCTCAAGAAAAATTATCAATCCTGTATACCATCAGTTTATTTGTAAGAGTACCACCACAGCACACGCCGATATGCTGTACTGACCAGTCTCGGCTGGGAGAGGGATGCTGGAGGATCCCTTTCTAGAGGATGCCCGAGTAGCATTTCCACCTCCTCCACCTCCTCGGCTCGGCGGTGCCACCCGCCGGCTGCCGGCATTAACACAACGCCGCACCTGCTCCTCGCTCCCACCTCCCTCAAATAATCCAAGTCTTTCAACCACTCTCTTTTATACAAAGCGTGGCAGGGATAACCACCTCCAGTTCTGCACAGACTTCAGAAGCTGAGTTAGTCCTTCCACCGAAGAAGAGGAATTTACTGAGTCAACAAAATCCTCCTGACAGCATTGGTGCCTGCAGGAATCTGTTAAGCACAGCATTCGAAGTGGGAGTCAGGATGTCACTGTAGTTACAAATTCATTAAGGCAAACACATTCACAAGCCTCTAAGGAAGGGACATGGTGTGCAAGGAACAAATTATAGTGAGATGTTATATTCCTTCCCCCATCTCTTAGAACAATAAATAAAGAAGGATTTATCTATTCAGAGGACAGAAGTCTTCATTCTGTTAGACTGACAGGCACAACGCCTCTGGACTCAAATCATCTAAAGACAGGACCTCCAATATGCAAGACTGTTGCTACATCTAGTAATTTTTTTCGTCTGACAAGGAAAACTAAGCATTTGGAGAAAGTACAGAGAGCATTTTGAAAAAAAAAAATAGTAATTCCTGTCTCAGATTTTCCTAAAGTTAGAATCATAGAACTCTGAACTGGAAGGGACCTTAAAGATCATCTAGCTCCAGCCTCCCTGCCATGTTCTAGACATTAGTCAAAGCTGGATAGTTGGGCAGAAATAAGCACCAAACGCCCCAAGCCCTTGAGAAAACATAACTAGAAAAATGGTTAGCAGAGAAAGAGTGAGTGCATACTTTTTAGTCAGAGCACTTCAGAAACATCAATAATGGGACAAGTCAGAGGGGAAAAGACAGGGAAGAGGGGAGAGGGAAATGAGGTATATGTAGCCCTAACATCAAATAATTAAAACATGTATATGCATGGATAATCCCTCCCAGTTTAAAGACAGTTTAATATGAAAGTATATCAACAATGAAAAGATAAAGTCTTTACAGATCTGGTAGTACCTTCCCATCACTGCAGCTGACACATCTTCCAGCAGAGAATTGCTGAATGTACACCTGGCAGAACTCAACTCAGCGAGACAGATGGGTTTGTCCTCTGTCACGTCATATGCAGGTAAAAAGCAAACTACTTAACAAGTTCAGCTCTTTCAGACTGCTGTGTGTACAGACAGCTCTCAGAAACTGCTTGGGATGTTGGCAAAGGAGGCAGCTTTCAGGACAGCAGCAGCAACAACAAATAGCTGAGCAGGTAACCCTGTGAGCCATCACTGGGTGAAGGCAGTATGAGCCATGGAGTCCAATGCCATGGCAACTAACAAATCTACTGAAAAGACTTCATTTTGAAAATTGCACAGGAAACATGGAGCTACTGCACTTGTTTCACAATCAACTCTTTTCTGCCTCTGTTTAAACTTTCATTTCCTCAATTTGATGGTCCAGTTGAGTATCTTTAGGCCTATCTTTAGGAACAACTGAAAGAAGGCATTTAAACAAGAAGGAGGTTTTTCTCTCTCTCTGGATTTTGCCAGTCAGGTCTGTGCTCAGCTCAACAGCAGCATTAAATTATTTCTCAACAGAAATTCTGTATTTCTGCAGAACCCAGAAGCTTTGCACACCTACATAACGACCAGTAGCATTTCAAGTCACCCCTGTAATGATGCCAGTTCACATGAAACCCATGAACACTTATGAAAGAAACCTAAGTAAAACCTGAGTTTGTACTAACTATTGGATCGCAAGTCAAAGACAACTCAAAGACATCTTCACATTCTCCTTTGCCAGCACCACCACACTCCTCAGTGACAGGGAGTGATCCCATTGTCCCCCCATCTGGCCACCCCAAGTGCTAAATGTTGCAGAATTTTTTAATTTAACTCCTGAAACACTAGAGAAACAAAATTCAGCTACCTCACAAACTCTTAAATTCCTCTAGGTACAAACCAACAAGTGCTTTTAGCAGAAGCACTTTACTAGGAATGCAGTAGAAGTTTATATTGTGGTATGTTTGGGTTTTTTTTATATCAGCATACTACCAAAGCAGAAAGAATTCACAGGTTTGTTCATTAGCAATTCTCCAATTTTCCTTTTACAGATTCCATTTCCAGAACAGTGTGGTCAGAACTTCAGACAGAGAGAAGAAAATTCTCTGTTAGTTTTTAAGTTATTGATCTCATCACATTCAAATCTGCCAAAAGTTACAGCCTGATCAATAAATCACTGTAAACCCTTGAGCCTGCCAGGAAACATTACTCCAGGGTTTATCTTCTTCATGGCAAGGCCTGTATTGCCTCATAAAAGGCACTCTTCAGTTGTGGCCTACTCTGTGACCACTCAACATATAACATTTTTACTGCAGATCTCTGTTTTTCCCCTAAAGAGGACTCCTCCTTAGGAGTCAGCCATCCATGCACACACTGTAAAGAAGTAAAGAAGCAGTAAAAAATCTGCTTTGCAGATAGCTACAATTTTCCCTTCCTTCTCTTTGGAGAAGGATTCCTTACAGGATGGAACCAGAGTTCTCCAAATCTAACAATTCATTCCAACAAAATACCAAGACAAAATCTGGGATGAGAAGTATTTAATAAATCATATCTAAAATCAATTAAGAGTATCTAACAAATTACAATCCAGAACTACAAACAGATGTGTATATGACTCATGTCATATATTAATGTACAATTCTTCTTTTTCTGAATTACTTGCAAAAATATATCTAAAAAGGAATTTATAATTAGTTGAGTTACCTGGACAGCTGGGGGGGACAAGGGGGAAACAAGTTATCACATAAGCCCTTTGACATCTGGTTTAAAAATATGTAGTTATTTACTTCCTTCCCTGCACTTCAACAGACAGACATGAATATGAATTAAGACTGAAGTCTTAAACAGTATGCATCAATTTTTGAAACAAATAGCCCCACCAAAAAAACTGAACCCCATAAAACATTGAAGACTAATCTTAAAAATAACTAAAATAAATTGCAATAATAAAGTAACTGCTGCCTATAACAACATTGAGTTTCAGAACTGAGAAACAAGATATATGTATTTTTGTGAGAATGCAAGGTTAAAGTTAGAAGCAGATGATATTTTGAACTATATAATTCTATTTGCTTTTATAGGAAGGATATCCAAAGTCAATTATCCTTTTAAGAAAGGCCTACAGAATATGAGAAAAATACATTAACAAGCTATCAAAACAAACACATTTTAAAATACTACAGCATTAACGTAACTCACCAGTACTATAGTATCTTTTAAGTTCTGTGCGTCTGATGTCTTTCAGTTGATTGTACTTTTTCTTTTTCTTTTCCTTGTCTGGAGCAGTTTCCTTTTCCCCAGGAAATTTACAGTTGTCTTCAGAGGAACTGATTTGCTCCAAAATAACTTTACTTTCATCATCTTTCTCAGAAGGTGTTTTGGAAACAGGAGATCCAGGGGAATTGGCAGAGACAGTCTCGGTGGTTTGTTTGACTTGCCTTTTTTTTTTTAAACTGTGCATAAAGAAAAGAAACCCACATTAAGATTTAGCCAACATCTAGAGACAAGTTAACTCACTTTCGAAATGGATGTTTCTAAAAATTAATTTAATATCAGAATTCCTTACAACACTTTTAAAATCACACACTTGGCATCAGTAACTTGGTAACTAAGATTATCCTACCTCATACTCTTTCTTCCATTATAGCATAATCTCAAGGATACCTTCTCAAGAATAACAAAGAAGGTAATAAAGTTTTTACTGTTGTTTACTGAGGAGAAGGAACAGGGGAAAACGAACAAACAAACCATTGAAAAGCTGTTTTTTTTAAAGGGACCATACATCTAAATGTAGAAACAAGACACTGAATTCATATTTTCAAGATGAAGCTTGGGATAAAATAAAACCTCAGCTCACAATATACTATAACACAACAGCTCACAACAATTCCACAGTCCACGGTTCCTGCTTTATAAAACCATCTGTTCTCATACAAACTTGTTACTGTTTTCCATTTTGTCCACGTTTATCTCCTAGAGGCCACTCATGCTACTCCACAGTTGTTCTGGCACAACCCACACTACCTGGTATTGCAAGTGTCACCCAGGAGCTCCTTCTGTAACATGACAATGTGGCCACAAACTGCTTGTGCCAGACCATTTTCCAGCTGCCTAGATTTCTTCTAAGAGAAATCTTAATGAACTGCCTATAAATCTTCCAACTTATCACTATAGCAACAAGAGCATTTTCTTTTTAGAAGACTCCTTAAAGCACACTTCATGTGAAAAAGATGCTTCAGGAATCCTAACAGAATTTTCTGCTACATCACCATCTATAGCACTGTTTGCTTAGTGAGAGCAAAGACTGACTTTATGGGTTGAGGGTCACTGTCACTAAAATAGTTCCCAGTTAATCACTGACTCATACCATACAAAATGAAAAACTAATCTACCTAATGGTCCTTCTCTTCAGTACATTAACTTCTTGGTTACAAGGTACCTAAGGGAGTGAGTAGTATATTTATACTGTTGATGCTAAAAACTTTGTTTTGGGCACAGGAAGAATTATGCATAGAAAATACAGACAAGCAGTGAGTCACCACAAATGGGAAAAGGTTACGCAATCTCACAGCAGTAACTTACGTAAGTGAAAATGTAATACATTGTTATTAATATAATGCATGAATTTCAGCGATTCTCTCTTCCAGCTTTTATGTTTATATGCTTTTCATGTATTTTTATAGACTCCAACATAAAAATAAATACACAGAGCATTTGAGAATTTTAGAAAGACATTTCAGGCTACACACTTTAAAAAAAAAAAAAAATTAAAACCAGTTCCAAGTTTAGAATGTCTAGACTGAGACCTCTGAGAAGGGCCAGTTTCTCAGACTACACGTGACCAATGCTTTCCAGTGAAAGACTTCAAAATGCTGTCTTACAAACTGTGCCTATCACACCTGTATGTATACATATTTCCCTAATGTTTCCCAAAATAGGAAGATTCACATCCTGCAGCCAACCCAATGAGGATGCTGTGGTTCCCCATTCATTCAAACCCACAGATCTGTAAGATAACTAGTAGTAGTAGTAGTTCATGCTCTGCCCAGCAAGAGACAGTTACTGCATATGAAACTTTATGGATTCAGTCTGGACTACACATGAAAACACCATATGGGGATTTATAAAAGTGACTACACCTACATAACAAATGAAGTGTTTAAACTGTTTAGACTAATGAAAATTTGCATATGCAAAGGAAGCTTATTTTTTACTAATAAGCCACAGCCCATATCAAAGGCTGCTGTAGTAATCACAAAATGTTAAAGACACTTTGCATGCACAATGTGTATATTTATCTCTGGTGTAAATCTTGGCAAAGCAGCCCTCTACGCTGAAATGGCATATTCCTACCGTGGTTATACCCAATTCCAGACTTCTAAATGAGCCACATTCCTGACTGTTGACCCTAGTGACTCAATGACCTTCCAGTGTGCGTGCATATCACAGGATACCCAAAACACCAGTACATGAGAACTGGCAAGCATCCACTGGCACCCCACTTCTACTCACACTGCATCAGAGACCTCTGTCTTCAGATTCACAGTCTATTTGTTTTGATCACAAACTCTGTTAAGTAAGCTTTCTGTAGTATGAATGTAGTAACTCTAAGCAACAAAAAAGCCACTAATGGAAACGTAGAACCCTTTCTGGCAGGGGAAAAAGAAAAGGAATAAAAAGAAAAACCTCTCTAGAGGTCAACAGTCCTTGTGACAACACTAACAGTTTCTGTCGGTACTTTCCTTAAAACATACTCATTTGAACTGGAGTTTTCAAAGATGCCCCCGGCAACTTTTCGAATAAAGAACTAAAACAGAACTGGTCCATTAGTGACAGAAAAAAGAAAAGCATAAAGGAGAGTCTGAACTGACTCACTGCAATGCAACTGACTGGTTCTTGTCCTAAGTGTTTAATCTTGCTGCATTCCCACTAATACAGCCCACCAGGAGCTCATTACACAACCTACAGCATCTCTAGCACACAGCTGCTGCTGCTGTGAATGGACAGTGCCACGGGCATCTTTCAGGTACAAGTGATCAAGAATCTGGGCACTCCATAATTTCTATTCCATCCTCATGGCAGGCATCAAGTTTTCAGATGGTGCCAAGCTTGTTCCTCCTGCCCACTGTTCTGTTTCAAGGTCACAATTATCCAATTCAGAAAGTGGTAACCTTGGCACTAGGGAAAAAGACTAAATGAGTAGCCAGTATCCATGACATTCCAGACAGGACTCAGTAACTGCAACTCTGTCTAGGGTTATGATCTCTGCTTAGAAGACGCTACTTCCAGAGGTTTCTAAAGCTTGGTAAAAATTACCCAAAACCCTCCAATTCACCACTCCTGAACTGCCTTGCCTGTAATATTCCAAGGAACCAAAACAAGCTGTCTACATCATTTAAAGCCATAACAGCAGCCCCAAACCTACTATGCTTTTTGACATTATGCACCCTCTTAGTAAAGCAAAGCCCTCTACACACACACGGCAATCCATTATTAATACACACTGGTACAGTGCAGCAGAGATTAGGCTGTGAAGAGCACAGCTGGAGGGTTACTCCATCTAAACTCCACCCCCTTGGGGTGCCTCATTCAGCCTCCACTTGCCCTTCTCTCACACTGACCGGTATATCCCACACAAGCTGCCAGTCCTTCTCCTGCTCAGAGGTCAAACCCATCACCTCCTATAGAAGTTGGGGACCGGAAGTCTAGTCTACTCTTCTTCCAGCTCTCAGGTATTTCCCAGCCTTCATGACAAGAGCTGCTATGGACAATGGTTTTAAGAATACCATATGTCAAATTATTTCTTTTTTCAACTACTTTGGAAGACTTTGAGTGGTTTTGTTCAGTTTTTAAGGGGATGTCCGTGAACAAATCCAACATTTAGTTTTGTCCTAATAGTTATGAAAGTAAAAGGGAGCTGAACACACACCAAAAAATATGTAAACCCCTCAGTTTGATCAGTGTCATGTTTTGCAATTAAATCAGCCTTTAAGGCAAAACAATATACATAAAGTTGAATGCATAAAATGCAGAAAATGCTTGGTTTTCAGTATTAGTTGATGAATATGCTGTGTTCCACTAGGAAAGCTGCTAGGGGAAGAAAGAAGAAGAAAGAAGCAGGGAGGGCAGGATAAACAAACATCTTATCTGCAAAAACACTCCTGTTTATCAAGCAAGTCTTACACATCTGTAATTTCATTTAGACGCCAGATAACATTTTTCAAGCGAATTGGTTCTGACAGGCAGAACATTTCTTCTGAGTTTATACAGAGGCATCCTTTTCCAGCCTCTCAAGTGCTTTCTGGGCAACAACCAGCAAGCCATTTTCTAAGTTTGTCCAAATACAAAGTTTACCAGCAAAAACAAAACTTACTGCAATACAAAGATCATTTAATTTAATAAAGACTAATGATCTGAAATGGACACAATCACAGAGTAGGCAGGTAAAAATGCAAAGTTAGTAGTACTTACTTAAATTAATTTCCAACTGATTGTTTAATACCTTGGGCACTGACTTACAGGAAAAGAGCTAGGAAAGATTCCAAGAAATGGCCTACTCTATCTGAGTGCCTATGAACGGCAAATAACTAGTTTTTAGAATTTCCCATTACACTTACAAGGCAGGTGGTTAGTGCAAAAAGAAAACTGCTCAGAGAAAAGATGTGATGTTACCTGCCCAACTTTCACTAGAAACTACAAGCAACCAGTAAAGCATCTCTGACACTGAGACAATAAAGACATGGAAATCTGACAATAGCTTTTTTCCTAGAAATTTCGTTTTGTTTAACATTTATTCAATAGAGTTGTCCAACAGACAATTCAATAGGACCTCATTCAATACATAATATCACAGTCAAAGAGCACTAGGTCCATATTAAAAAACTCTTGTGATAGTAAGGCATGTTTTTAATGATGTGTTAGATTAATAAAAATCATACACCATGTACAACTCTTGCTTTAGAAACAAAAGCATCTAATAAAGTGGCCCTCCAAAAATATAAAAAAAGAAGGGAGAAGGGAGAAGAAATCTTTTTATCTTTCAGCTGACAAGCTGAAGTTTTCCTTTTTTGAAAATTTTCCACAATGTGCATCCTCTAAAATGTGCCTTGATATCTGGCATATAATCAGCTTAACATCCTGCACAGCACAAACAGATCAGGTTCCTCAAATAACGTTTTAAAAAATCTACTTATGCATATATACAATAAGATTAACAGAACTTACAAAAACCCCCCACTTTCAAACACTTGAAACATCTTAATCTGTTTTGTTCCCATTAAGATTCCTATTAATTTACTTTGTATAAAATGATATGCAGTCCAATTATTTACTTCAGAATTAATAATTTTAATCTCAATTAAAATCTCTGCACTGACTATAATATGTACTAGTTTCTTTCTACCCTACTTTCTCCACCCATCCGGAAGAGCTCAATAAATCAAATTCATGTCAAAAAAACCCCATACCTACGCACAGAAATGTTACAGTAAAAATCTCCATTAGGGACCCACTGGTCTGACCTTAACCAGCCATTCTGTCCCAGCCTGTGCAGATCACCCCTCTCCCCTCCACCCAGCTCAGTGCCAGCATGACTCAGCTGGCTCCAGGCATAGCTGTGCTCTCGTCCCATCCGATGGAAGAATAAGCAAATCTCAGACAAAATAAATCACTGCTGCTTGCAAAGCCAAAGGAAGTCAGACTGCTTGCCAGATCGTAACACTTTACCGAGACCTCCCCAGTGTGGCTACTTTCACTTCAGCACAGAAACAAATACAAAACTATTCACCCTCAGAAATCTTCCTAAACTAAACAGCATCCACGTTGCAAGGAAGCACCCTCCATGGAACACCAGCCATTTCAGGTTGGCATATGTCCTGTTTTGGAAACAAGCAAGTCACAAGACTGTATGTTTACTATTAAAACAGACTACTAAGGCAAATGTAAGGGAGAGAAGACATATTTTGCCAGATATTTAAACAATTCACCACCGAGAGGAAAAACTACAAAAAAATTCTGAAAAAGTTATCAAGGACACCTGTGTGGATCCAGTATGGTGGTTGCAGACACTCAAAAGTGTCCGTAACATGGTCATTTCAAAGGACAAAAAGCAACTTCTGAAAGTTCTGATATTAGTAGCACAAGCCAAAGCTGGAAATTTCCACTTTTATTGGAACTCTTGTTACTAATTGACAACAAATACCAGCACCAGGCTTCACAGATGGTCAGCCAGCAGCAATGCTCAAGAAAGCTGGCATGCTCCTAAGAGTGAAGTCCTGTACTGACAATCCAGCGTATGCCTATTTTCTTCCCAGTACTGACACTAGTTTAAAAACCAAGTCACTATATCTGTTTCATCATCTGTAATGTGGAGGGAAGGATTTGTAATAAGTTGTTCTGGAATTTTAAAGACACTACACTTCAGACAAAATGAGTTCTTAGATTAAGTAAAAAATGTTAATTTCCTCTCCCCAGTTTTCTGACTTAGATGGGATATTTAAAACTCCCTGACCTAACATCATTTATATTTATTTGGGGGGTGAAAATAATCCCAGTTTCCCTGGGTAAAACTCAAGAGAGTTTTGAGCTGTCAAAAAGCTTTTATTTTCTTAAATTTAAAACTACAATGCCCCCAAACATCTTAACAAACTTTCTATTTTCAAAGGCAAGAAGTATTTCCATCTTTTGTGTTTACTTAGCAAAAGGGGTTATGATGTATTCAGCACTCTGTTGCTATGACAACAATTTAATAAAATCTTTTCCATAGGAAAAAGGATTCTGGAAAGCTATTTTGCTTGCTTTAGACATCTATTTGATTCTCTCCCTTATAACCTTAGTTACTGCAAACTCTCAAAGAAGAGCCTTAGGCAGAAGGCAAAATGAAGAAATCCTTCCCTTCAGATGACTCCTTTAACTTTGCCAGAAGTTCACTTAACAGGCTTATTCAATTAAAGCAGCACCACAGATCTATTTTGTCACAAATACCAACGACTCTGAACACACTCCCATTGTGCTCCTCCTGTTTTCTTCTGCTGACAATGCCAGACACTCTTTCCTACTGTGGTGTTCATCTATCACCGCAAACGGCTCCTAGACATGCAAGGAATTCTTCTGAAGTGCCTCAACAAGACATTCTTGCTGCACTGAAGCCCTGGCAAGGGAGGAATGGCCCTGCCCTGTCACCTCCAGCCAGTGCTGGCCCCCAGCTGTTCTTAGTACCAGCCCCTGGAGCCACCACTCCCCTCGACATCAGCTGAGTGAAACTGCAAGAAAAAGAGAACTGCAGTTACACTGCAATGGAGGATGTTACAGAGAAGCTGCACAGAGAATCACACCATAGTAAAACTTTTTAATTTTGACAAGGACAATAAGCTCATAAGGCTGGCTGGCACACATCTCAAGTTTCTCTAAAACTTTGATAAACTCCTCACTCCCTGCCTCAACTGAACACTCTTCATAAAACTCAGATTCCATGAAAAAAAGAGGAAGACCCTTTAAAATTAATATTTAATTAACATAGGGAAACAAAATGCAAGAGTTGAGAATAACCCCAAAGACAACAACAGGGTACATGGAAAGCTGTGGGGGATGTGTGCTGCTCCATACAGTGACTGTTGCACACCCACTTTCTCAGATCACCTATGTAACAAAAATTCCTGATAATAGAAAGTAGTTTTAGTATTGACTACACTGACTGAAAACAGTCAGAAAGAAATTTAGTGCTCAGTGACTCCAATGGCAATAAACATTTGCAAGGAAGCAATAAAATAGTAGGTGAAAATCAATGGTCAGTTAAAGCAAAACCCACAGGAAATGTGCCATACATTGTGCAGCAGTAATGTAGCTGGAACTCACCTCTAGAAAAAAAAACTCAAGGAGTGCTATCTTAGTATTTCTCATATGAGAAGTACTAAAGACACCGCATTACATTCTTTCAAGAATTATATTCAGATAAAGTGAAAAGCAGATAAAAATAAATAGCTTATGCATGCAGTTTGCCAAAGATGTAAAAAGGTACAAAGAGCAAATAGGAAAATTCATCACGGCAGGGCCGCAGAGAACACAGTGACAGGGATACAGTCTTTTGTTTTGGTTGTTTGGTTGGTTTGTTTTGGTTTTAGGCATTTTGTTTGTTTGTTTTTTTCTCAGCAGGAATCTACATGGCAAACTGTTAGAAGGCTGTACACCCCTGGGCAGACTCTTGAATGATACCTGCAGGCACTCCCTTTTTTACCCTGCCCCTCATTCTTGAGTATCCCTGCCTGGCCCCCAGCAGAAATCAAGTGTGGTGAGTCCAACAGTAACGAGGCAAAAAGCACAGCAAACCTCCAGAGCACAACGCTGTTTCTGGAAAAGAGACTTGTCTCGAAGCTTGCAGCTCAAAGAAGCACCTTCAAGCCACTTTTGTTAGCAAAAGAAGGTGCCTCTCTCTCTGCTCACCACTGAGTCTGTCCCCAGGAGTTGTTCCCATTCTTGCACAAACTCATTTGTTGCAGCTGCACAGGGACCAGATCTGGGAAACTATGTAGGTTAAAGGTACCCCAGCAAAAATACCAATACATAAATTAATTTTTCAAAACTGGATCACTCTCCCACTAGATCCCACTTGACTGTGCTACCATTGATATCAACACAAAAGGAGGCCATAAGCAGAGGCAAGACTGCTCCTCCAAGCAGGCACTTGCCGAGATGGAAGGGCTCATCAAGCAACAGCCTTGGTTGTTCTCTGTTACGTTACTTGAGATCAGTAAAAAGAGGATGCCAGAAAGCCAAACCAGGCACACACCACACCATGCCCAACAGACCTCTGGACAGGAGCACTGAAATGGTCACAGCAGCTTCTTCCCACTCATCCAGAAAAGGTGCTTTGATGATGGGAAGTTTTCACAAACATTGGTGGTCCGAGAGCTGGAAGACGGCAGCTTTCCCTGCTGCAAAAAGGAAACAGTGACTCTGCTTCTCCAACAGCAGCAGAGAGAGAAGAAATTTTTGTTTTCTCCATAAAAAGGGTCTTAATGTTGATTAAGTTGACTCAACTCAGTAAGTGACATCACCTGTCCGTGCTTGCTGACCACAAGAGTTGGGGTGATCCAAAAATGGCTATGGCTGAGAAGTCAGTGAGCAAAGTAAAGTCAAAAATTCAACTGTTTCTTTATTGAAATGACCACTAATAGAAATATCTTAGAGAGGGTGGGGACTTAGATTTAAAGTACCTGTCTTAGCATTAGCTTTTGCTTTTCTTAAGAAAGTTACTTTGAAAATTACCATTTAAATGTCAAGGTGTTCTGCATCACTGCACCAATCTGTATGGCAACAAACTACCAATTCAATACAGTTGTAAACAAAAGTAGTTTAAAAAAAGAAAAACACAAAGAAAAAATACACACTTTCTCTTTTTTATTATTAATAGAGAAGGCCAAGGTTTTTTTTCTTTTTTTTAAAAGGCACTAAAAAGGAAGCCAAACCAATGGCTTTAAATGCTAACTTTCATAATGACACCAAAATTATCCAAATGTCACCATATATTTCTCAAGGATTCTGTTAATAACAGCTGGAGATCATAATATAAGAGATGCTGTGCACAGGCCTACAAGCAGGTTGAAAACTTATCCATTCAGGAACAAATTTACAGCAAAAAGCATGGCAATGTGAGTGAAGAAAGGTTTTATTTAAAGTACTTCAGAGTAATTGCTAAAAACAAATCTCAACCAACCAACTGCTTATCTCATTTCTGTGTTTGCATTCACTTCCAACCTATTCTGCATGTTGAACAGTTTAATGGCTTTCCTGAACAGACTTCCCATGAACTGGCATGCAGCACAGAAGAAATGTTCAAGTGCACTGAAGATCTTGTTACGTAGATTAAAGTTCTGAAAAGACACCCAGCCATGCTGATAATAGCTAGGGGGGAAAAAAAGAAATCTGCAATTTCAGTGTTTAGAAATATGGCTGATATTGTCTCATACAACAGATATTTCATAGGTGAGAATGATGATCAATCTACACCCCGAGGACGTGTCTGCATCATCTTCTAGACAAAATAATATGGCACCAACTTTTTAATACTATAGTGAAAAGACCATTAACCACAGGTATAAAGTTGACAAGACAGGGAGAGCTTGTCTATGTGGGAGTCACATGGCAGGCATGTACAAGTGCAACTTCTCACAAGCATATACCTTAAAATGAGAATTTGACATGGTGTGATATTTTCCAGCAGCCATACCATTACAGTAGTGTAGTAGGTCCCCAATTACAGTCATAAGAGATAAAATGCTTATTAATTACTATATCTTAAAACTCCTCTGTAAGTTTTATATCAAATATTATATTATTGACACAGTTATTTTTGCTTGAAGAATAGTTTGGATTTTTTCATTTTCACTTCAGCCGAAACTTTTAACATGCAGTCAAAATGTATATGGCTGGAAGGGGAAAAAGCAATTACTTCAGGGAAAATGAAAAAGCAAAAAGTAAATCTTGCCCTCTGTCAGCATGATGGAAGAAGGGTCAACAGGAGGACACGAGAGGTCCTGCTCCATCTCCATGTTCTCTCGACTCTGTGAGTCCATGAGGTCTCACTGCACTTGAGGCAGAAGCTGAACCAGAATAATAAGCTGAGGAAACCAGGAAGTTACAGTGCTCTTGAACTTAATCCTATAAGGCAGCCCTTCTGCTTAACACTAAGAGGCCTTGCTCCTTGCAGCAGACCCAGGCTGCAGCACACCCAGGAGGCCAAGTGCAGGAGGCTGGTGGGGAGAAGAGGCCAAGTGCAGGAGGCTGGTGGGGAGAAGAGGCCAGGAGCTATCTTCAGTACCCCAGTATTTTCAAGGACAACGACCTTCTACCAAATCCAGCCAGCCCAAGCCAGAAAAGGGAGGTGCTCTGCAACACTCTGTCCTGCTGCCTTGCCAGTATCCCTGCTTGTCCATTTCCTTCTGGGCTGGGAAGGAAAGCTTCCTGGCATGTTAGGTCCTACCCCTGCTATGGCATGTGGGTAAGGAGCTTCTGGCCTCCGCTCCCCTCTGGTGCTCTGGCACTTCTCCCTGGAGCCACAGTGCTTTGGACCTGCTCCCATCACTCATGCCTGGACAGCTCAGCTCCTACAAGCAGCTTTCACTGTTCTGTAAAACCTAAAAGTATGGTTCTTCACATGCACAAAATTGTGCAACTGCATCATCCATGGAACCAGAGTCATATGCTGTAGTTTTGGATTACCAAAAAAAAAAAAAAAAAAAAAAAAAAAAAGAGTTTTGGCAGTATTTGTAACACAGAACATCTCTATAACAACACAAAATTCTTCTCAGCTGCAGGCAAGCAGAACTGCTACAAGCAACACCTGCTGTGGTCCAGGTGGAAAGAGAAGCATCATCTTTTTAACATATAGTTCACTAACAGATAGTGAACATACAGATAAATCTTCTGCTTAAGGAGATTTGACTTTTCAAGATTGATTGAAACACGTGATTCACACCTTCAAGCCATTTATTTATAGAAGTATTACTGAAAGCAAAAATCCATGACAGAAATGCACTGTTATGCCAAAACCATAATATAATTTAAACTAAGCTTACCAGTGATTGGCTAGCTGTTAAGCTTACACCTACTGAAATAAAAATAGCCGGTCCAGAAAAATAGTAGCAAAAGCATGAAGCTATTAGCAGTATATTAAGTGTTATACAAGACAAGTTCTCTGTGCCAGAAACTGCTGTCTCACAGGAAAATAGTCAGTGTATTAAGACACCCAGAGAGCTGATTTATGGCTCATTTACATTACAATGGTTTTCCAGTATAAGGACAATCCTCCTCCCCAAATTCCTAACCACTTCTGCTGCTCTCCTTGGGATTTTCTCTCACATAAATCAACAGGAGGAATCCCACAGATCTCAGTGGAATAGCATGAGAGACTTAGAGCATAGCTAACATACATCCTCAAATTCCAGATGATCCTAGGAAACATTCCTTGCCGAGACTATAAAGTAGGACAGAAAAAAACACCAGAAACCCACACTTACAACTCACCTCCCCATAATCAGATTGGCAGGAGCAGGGTGGGGTGGAAGAAATCCCTTCCAAACACAGTCTGGAAGCTGGATTAACGCAGAGGGCATGAGAGTTTACCATAGGGAACCTAAGGCCACCAGGAATATCCACGCAGCCTCTTACCCGGTTCAAAGCTCCAAAGCAGAGTGAAAAATGTTCATTTCCTTGGGGAGGCAGGAGTGGGGAGCCCAATGCCCAGAGGCATGCAGCAAAAACTGCAGACCATGCAACTAATAGTTCAGATACAGTGCAAGTAGACAGGTATCCAGTGTACCCACAGAGGATTCACAGTGTTTGTTCTCTTACTGACAGAATTCCCTCAGTTAGCTATATAGTGCCTCTTCCTCTCAGACAGAGGGGGAAAAAACTGCCCCTTTCCAAAAGCATGTTCCTGCAGGTATCATTCGCACCTTCCCCTTTAAACATGCAGCACCATTACCAGAAATAGAAAATACAATGTAGCATGGCACATGCCAAAACCATACAGGCAAAAGCCTTGAATGAGGGCAGATACAAAGACAGGCAATTTCATTTGTGAGCCAGAAACACCTTCCCTGAGGGTGCATGTCTAGCTTCTTATCAACTTGTGTTTTCTTCAATCCAGCAAATTCTAACATAGCTCACAATGCCGACTTCTCCTTCTCAAAATACTGTACACCCCACTCCCTACAACCACGTGGTACAAAACACAGGAGAGCTGACCATGACTGCTGCCAAAAGGAGGTAAGACAGTTGCTGTTTCTCAGAGCATGAACAGAAGATGATTAACAGCACCACTAAAAAGTCAGTACCATTAGGCATCTCTTTAGGTGGCTGCTTCTGGAAGGCGCCTTCATGCTGGAGCAGCTCAGTGGTGACAGCTCTGTCATCCGTAAGAGACACAGCAAAACCAGAAGGCTGAGTGGGACCACCTCCCTTCAGCAGCATCTTACACAACATCACTTTAAAATCGACCATGCAACCACACACATGCCAAGTATTATGCTACATTTCCACCTGTGTTTAAGTCAAACTTAATTTTAAAACAGTTCATTGGGGTTAAGCAGAATTTTATGCAGTAGATACATAAAGCACCTAAGAGCAGAAGAAAACACACGCCTGGGAGGCCGAAAGGACAAGACCATATCTGCAGACACTACAGAACCAGGGCAATTTAAAAACGTAATCATATCAGATACAGTAGGAAGTCTGTATCTCACCTATCCAGAAAGCCACCTTGTGCAGCCTACAAATTTTATAATCTTTAAGATATGTCTTTAAATCCTTCCAAGAGCAAAGAGGTAAATGGCATGGCCCACCAGAACACCCAGTACACCCCTCAGTGCCCGGCACTCCTAGCTGTAGGCTGCGGGGAAGGGAAGTAGAGGAAGACAAGTTATGTTGCAACTACCTTAATAGCAACTCTTATCAAAACTGCACAGATGTCTACACCAAAAGGCCCATCGTGTAACTATTTAAGTTGTATAAAGAAGGGCTAAATAAATTTCTTTTTAAAGACACCAAAAGGTCCCTTTGGGAAAAGCAAATTTAAGGTCATTGCATGCTTCTGTCTAACAATTCAGCCTCACAAGAATCCTGCAAGGTAAAAAATTGTGAAATTACTGGTGTGACACAGACAGTACATTTGAAGATTAAATAAACTCTTTTTTCTCCATAGTCCGTGGTACAGCTCTCAAAGAAATTGAGAACATCACAAAACTCCTCCTTGCTGCTTTGTCCTAAAAGAAGCCTCTTCATACAGAGGCCACACTGTTACCCAACTTTCACTTCACATGCAGGGGGAAGTGAATGGGTGAGGAGGTTAACCATGCCTCCTGTCTTATACAAGCTTTGTATCTCCATAAACAGCATTTCTGGTACTGGAAAGTTTTAAAGAAGCCTGAGGAAAGCCTCAGGGCCCCGTTAAATACTTTCACTAACTCTGTTACCAGTAACAAAATTCTTCTTCAATCCTAAATGACTCCACTACGCTTGAGGATGAAGGCACAGGAAAGAACTGAGACTGCAGAAACCACTATCTTGTTTATGTTTCCCAGAGGAAGTACTCACACTGGGAATAATTCTGTGATTTAAAGACTAAACAGAAAATGGTGATTCATAGTCTTTTGCTAACTTCTATCCTGAACCACAGAATTAGAAGTCTGCTAACACAGAAACCTCAGAATCCAGAAAGCAACTTCAATGTGAGATGAGGAAACAGTTCCCAAGACAAACAGCTGTTCAGCTTTTCCCATGCAACACGTCAGAAAAAGCAGGTTCAATATCCCACCCAACTCTCATTCTCCAGATATGCACCTATGATAACAAGAAAACTTTTTAAATATATATATATACACACACACTAAAATGTTTGTGAGCAACAAACAGCAAGTGTCTCTCAAGCATCTGAAGGACCTGACCAACCTCCCAAAGCTCTACTCAAAAGGTCCTAGTGCTGTTGTCTGAGAAATTCTAGACATTTTTCAATGCTTAACACTACGACAGTTGCAAAGTGCAGCCAAAATACTGACTTACAGTGCAGCAGGCAGAAAGTCTGCTAAAAACATTGAAACCCCTCAAGTTTAAGTACCTGGAAGTAAATTGCCATACTGTATGTTTCAGAAAATATTTTATGGCTTTTCTCAGCATCCACTATAGCAAATCTACTACCCTGTACACCCCCTCCCCTAAATAACAGAGTAAATAATAACCACTGCACCCCATAAATCTGAAGTAGTGATATATTCTAGTAGCCTTTTCTTACAAAATAGAATGCCTCAGGCATACATGTTATTGTGTGAAACAATGTGAGTAAAATGCAATACTGTTAATCACTTTCAGTAACAGGATTATGAGGTAATGTTTATATATCTGGAAGCAGAGCTAAGATATTTTCATTTTACAGATGAACTGAAATGATGTATTGTTTCCTAGAGTCATTTAAAAAATATTTAAGCATCTCCAGGATCTTGGCTTGACTATACTTCACACCCAAGATAAACCTCCATGATGGTTTGTTTTAAAAACAATGTGTGGAAAGTTTTCCTCCTAAAAGCAAACAATAAATTATGGGTGCTACAGGAAACCTGAATAAACATCAACACGTTAGCTCAGCAGAGTAAGAACAATTGCAAGGAGGCAACTGCTGGAGAAATAGTGAGCTGAGGAGCACCTAACACTTGAAGTCTGTTGCATGGATGTAATGAGTCTAGCCAATAAGAACAGCACCTAACAGAAAAATTTATGAAAAAGTCTCACATATAGGAGATGCCTTCAAGAAAGTATCTTTGTGCATATATTTCTTATCTAGGTTTTCTTCTGTCATAGCCACCACTGATACCCTATTTCCCTCTGTGCTTACTGCATTTTTCTTATTTCATCATCTTACTGTGTCTTAATAGCCACAGGCATAAAAAATATGAAGTGCACAATTACTGAATAGGGGAATAAAACAGAAGACAGAAAAAGTCCACGTGAGATGCTTATGTCCATATTCAAAACAGAATCTGTCCAAACATCTGTCCAAAACAGATGACACTGTATGTCCATATCACACTGTGCCATCTATTTTTGGACTTTCTGAATACCAGCACAAATACTGGTCCATTCGGGAGCCAGTGACACAGAGGGCAACAGAAAAGCCTAAAAACATGGTTGGGAAAATTAGGCAAGAAAAAGACTATTCTGTGTAGTTAAGTTAAGCAGGAGTAACAGTTAAATAAGGGCCCATTGCGTAAGAGAAATTTATGTTCACATGTTCCTCTTACACTTTCACTTCTTCCCTGTTAAATTCCCACAAGCCACAACATCTTATCTACACAAGGAATCTAAATCACTCTTTAAAAAGTTTTGTAGATATTTTTATTTAGTTGGAAAAAAACGACTTTTTTCATTTTCTGCCAACCAAGGAAAAAAATAAGCCCTTTACCACAAAATACAGCTGGTAAAGTTGAATTTGGTAAGAAGCAAAACTGGATGGGGAAGGGTTTATTTCAGCTTCACTTGCCACAGGGAGGGGGTAACAGTTGAGAAAACTGAGACACTTGAACCACAACTACGTGTAGTGGAAAGATATGATGGTTGAGTGGGTATCTTCTACAGAGCAATTTCAAATATTTTAAAGGATAAATGTGTAAACAACGCTAAATTTGGGGGACAGAGATGTAGACAATTTCATATTCATCTTGCTCTTGCAATTCAGGAGGTGGTTTGTCAGCACATATTTTGGGATTCTCAAGCTAACCCTTCCAACAGTTGCAAGCATAACCACTCAGACACTGAGCACCACCTCTACCAAAAGCTGCCCAGGAGGCACCAAGATTACACTACCCTGAAGGTCAAAAGCCATCTTCTCATGGGAAGTCAGACACTTTGGGATGCAGGCAGGGCAGCAAGGGCACTTTGTCCCACTGCTCATGTTCACATGTCCCCTGGCTCCGTCAACAGAGAACTTGGGTTCTGTTAGCAGGAACTTCAGAGAAAAAGCATCATCTCCCATTTTAATGCTTTTAACCTTGTTAATATAATAATAACTTTCCCCCTCACATTAAAGAAGGAAATTTTCTATTAAAATTTGTGTATTTTCATTTATAGGTACTTAGTGGACTATACTAAATATTTTATTCCACCAGCATTGAATATAAATATTTTCCCCTTAACAATCAGGATATAAGCAAAAGGGATCCTTCTTCTCAGCCCTGAATGAAGTCCTTTCCCCAGCCTTCTGACAAGAAGCACAGATTTTCCTCCTGCTGGCAAGAAGTCTAATCCATTTCCTGTTCTCTACCTTGGTAATCAGTAGAGTCTTCTCCCATGAACACCTGATCACAGGCAAAACCAACAAAATTAAAATAAAGGTGAAGAGTCATTGCTTCATGAGATTGTTTACTACATATAAATTTAGATTTTGTAAATACTACTCTTATCTTAGACTCACAAAACATAATAGTAGTAAGACATAAAGGGAAAAATCCAGTAATGGAAGTACAGAGGTGCATGCAATGGGGAACCAGCTAAGGCTGCTCTTAGCTTAATAAATATGAGCCCAAGCTGGCAGGGAAAGCAGCATGCTTGAAGCAGCACACAAAACTGTATGAGAGCCAGAACTTACCAAACTTGGGTGTTTATATTTAAGGCCAGAATAAGTTTCCACAAATTCTAAGGTACAAAACAACCCAAACTGATAGCAACACCAAAGCATGCACCTGATTAAATCATCTGTGTCCCAATATAAGGCACCTTATCTGGTAACTTCTGTGTCAAGTCAAAATCTGACTTTTGACATCAAGTCAAAATTTTAAAAAGTAAAAAAAAAAAACAACAACAGAGACATTGTTGGAACTGTCTTTGTACTAAAGGCAATATAATATGCCTATTAATTCCAGGTATTCGTATGACATTATCTGGGTCATTGTGCAAAGCATTTAAACTGTTCATCTGCAAGATCCTGTGGCACCTGTTTACTACAAGGAAGCATGCTACACTTCGAATGCGAAATGCAAATTCAGTTCTGCTTCTATCGCTGACTGCACACACAGACAATGTACAGGAAGGAAAGCTGGGCATGACACCTACTGACAGACTTCAGCTTCTATTAACACATGACCTGAGGGTCTGCAAGGACATTCTTGTAAAAATCATCCATGGGTTTGCTTAGAGTGGGGACTTCGGTTAAGGGCCTGCAACCTATATAAAGATAAAAGATGAAAGCCGGGAAGGAAAGATGACAGGTGACCTCTCCAAAGTTACACAGCAACTAAGTGCCAGAACTACGAATTGATTTCAGATCTTTTTGAACCTTGCTCAATGTCCAATGCCCATACAAGATGTGCTACCCCTGTGAATTTTTAAAAGAGAACGCTCACAAGATGACAGAGGAAAACAGATTAAATACAATTGTCAAGGACTTGCCTGAAAGCCTCTTGAGGCTTTCCACTTGTTTAGCAGACAGCACTTAGAAAGAATTCAAAACATTCTCAATACTAAAGCATCTTACTCAGACATTTGTCTCAAAGCCTGAGTCTCCTTTAACACAAAATTACTTGTTCCTTAGTACAATCCCTTTAGCCACTTCTGCTTTATTCTTCATAGTGCCTCCTCTGTTTTAGGTGCCATTATCCATTTCCCCTTCTCAGAATCTCAAACTGCAACATTCTGCCAACATCAACATAACTGCATTTCTCCAAATGGAAAGCAAGTCACCAGACATTTACACATGAACAAAACTTCCTCAAGTCTTTAGCTACCATTACATAGAACCTGAATAGCAATAAAGAAACAGCAACTTTTCTCCACACTACTACTTCTAAATGTTGTGACAGGCATGTCCCATGATATCTGTAATGCACTAAGGCTACAGTTATGTAGTGCTGAGTGGAGCAGGATACAATTCTCCTCTTCAACAGCACAGAAAACATCCTTGAGGCAAAGACGGTTTTTAAACCTATTTCCCATCCCCTGCCAACAGTAAGTGAGTTTTGGTTCTTCTTGTACATAGTCCAGGGATGATTAGAGACTTGCTAAATTAATAAAGACAAGTTATTAGGAAAGCAACATCACTTATTTCCTTAAAATCACCAATCATAAATTGCAAATGATAACAATAATTGACTGAAAAAACATTGCTTTTATTTACAAAGATGATATGGTTTAGCCATCTTACCCTTTCTTAGCTAGTCTTACCCTGTCAGATAATACAACTTAATCTGTGCCTTGTTCGAAATCAAATAAACTTCAGGTTTAGACACACATATGCTTCAGATACGCTTGTTTTCATCAACACTGTCCAGGAACTCCATGCTGGAAGCTCAAATGCACTGCAATTTGCAACTGAGTACCCAAGAACAGTTTAATATTATAAATTAGAATTATAATTCAAGTTTTCTCTACCACCCATAAGAAAAAAATCACCACTCCAACATCAGAGAGAAGCAAGGAAAGCACTTTCTGTATACATACTGCAGCATGGGTTTCATTCTTATACATACTTGAAAAATCATAAAACCTTGTGGAAAAAGCAGAATAGGGAACTCTGAATTTTAATCAACATTGAAATAAGCCCCGTAACCTTACCGAGCAAAATAGCCTTGTCGCTGTTCCTTCTTCTCTTCCTTGCTCTCCATTATTTACAGTCAAATGGGCAAGGTGAGCAGCCAGGCGTGATGCTCTTTTCCCCGTCAGTACCTCATATCCAGGCAGAGTCTCCTGTATACAACAGTTAAAAACAGGAAGTTCATCAATCAACATGTAACAACAGCTACAAAACCCAACAGGTTGTGGAAATACAACTGACCCAGCGACAAAGCAAAAGTAAAACTTTAACCAATGTTTGTCGTGCAATATACATTTAGTATACAATGAGACAAATCAATAAACGCACTCAGGCCAGTTTCTCAGCACAGGAAAAGACATATTGCAAAGCAGGTAACCCAAAGAGCAGCATCAAGTTCTAAAAATCTGGAAAGGTTAAATTACTTTCAAGTTTATACCAAAACATCTTCCAGGTCTCATGTGTTTCTTAGATAGGCAGATCAAGAGAAGCTTTGGAAATATATAGTACAAACAGCATAACCAGTAAGACACACAATGCTCATTTTTAATTTAAATTTTAAATTACTACAAATACTGTAAATTTGTGAGAGATCTGAAAGTTTTGAAACAGTGTAAAGGAAAAAAAGAGTGATCTACATTCTATACAAGGTTTGACTGTTGTGACCAATACACACGTTCGAACAAGCATACAGGGAGAAACAAGATGGACCTCTGGCTCTCCAGATGAAGTGTAATCACTTTGAGATAGGCAGGACAAGGGAAGGTTATCGGAGAACAAAAAAACCCAACAACAAACAAAAAAACCCCAAACAAAAAAACCCCAAACAAAAAAACCCCAAACAAAAAAACCCCAAACAAAAAACCCCAAACAAACACCAAAAAAGGGAGACCAGCAACACTGGTTTTTGATATGAAAATCACCACCTCTTGGCAGAATGCTGTACCAAAGGCACTCGGAAACCAGGAATTGAGAATTTCCAAACTGCTTTATAATTACTGTAATTAACAACATGCCACATCAACTGCTGTTGAAGATCCCTGCCAATATGTTCTATCATTTTCCCCTCCTCAACATACATTTAACCTACCCTGATGGCTTGTGCACATGCACAAAGTAAGTTAACTTTAGAGTTTTTTATCAGTATTTCACAATAAACTCAAACCATAAGTTACTACTAAATTTTAGTCTAACAGGCTGTATAACAAAGAAATGGAAGCCACATAAATTATGATTCTTAGCAAAAGAAGAAAAATTGCTCTGGAACCTAATCAGTTCCCATTATTTTCCCTTGCATTAAAAGATCACAAGCTACAAACAGCCAGATGTCAACAAAAGAGATGATGCAGCAAAGACAAACTAATCTACTAGAAAAGCACAAGAACAAATCATGCTAGGGTCTACTAGAAATACTTGCCACAATTTCCTCTCCTTATTGATGGACAATCAGTCCACAGCATATGAAGCCCATTGCTTCAAAATGCACTTTTTCTTACTCATTAGTTTTGAATGCATTCAGTGCATCAAAAGAATCAAGTTGCTCTGATTTTTACATATTAGGTATTCTTACAGTAATGGGTACTCTTTAAATGGCAAATATCTGACATGTTTAGCTTTATGAAGAGAATACTGTTCTATCTCTGCAAGATAACACGATGCAGTCTTCAGCTGGACACAGAAACCTACATGACATCAGCATAACAGCAGCATCAAAACAAACTGGCCTGCTCAGATACCCACTCTGTATCAGTATACCACGACTTCCTGAGAATTCTGATGCATCTCTATCTTCCCTGTTGGGGCAGGTTCTTAGATGTTCAGAGGATCAAAACTGGTGGCTTACCATTAGCACTGCCTTTAGAGTTAGTCTTTCAAAGTGTACAACTACACCCTCTACAGCAAATTACAAAAGGAGGTCAAAGAACTCAGCTCCCCAAGTGTGAGGTTTGCGGTTTGCTTTCATCAGAGCTAAACAAAGTCAGCAATGGCAACATGGGTATGGAGCCTGTTCTTCTCACATCAAATAAATGCAACTCCAAGTCCTTTCACGTGGTGAGGAGGATTAAATCAATAAATTAAAAAAATTAAATCATTATATTCATAACAGATGGGCACTCATAAAACTGGAATGTTATTCACAGATCAGACACAGCAAATGCATTCAGCAAATTTTATCTTCTTTTGCTAATAAAAATATAATAGTAATACAATATCCAGTCACTAATTAAAGTGAATTTTCATAATAGAATAATTTAATGTCAGATCCCACTCTGTTGACCTAACACTTACTTAGTTTACCTTCTCAGAAGAAACAAATGCGTTGTTCTAGAAAAGCATATTAAATTCTGAAATTTATACTTTGCAAACAGTACTAGAAATAGCAAACTGATTAGGAATGCTGACTTCTTAAGTTCTGAGTTTACTTGTGTTGTTGGGAATTTTGTACTAGTTGCCTTTAAGAAAAAAAAAGGAAAAGCCTGACAGCTAGGAGGAACATAGCACACCCTGCAGTAATTGCTACAGAAAACTAGTATCTAGTATTTCTGAAAGGTCCTTTTCAATTTTTAGTTTTTTAAGTAGTAACAGCACAAAAGGCACATTTACTTTATAGGTTGTCACATTTTAAAGTTACATCAAAAAAGGCAAACCTACTCCACACTTCTCCCCTATCTGTCCTTTGATATCTCACAAGAAAAAAATCCAAGGTATTCTTTATTATCTGCTTAAAACATTATTGAGGTTATATGATTGAAATGAATCTTGGTTTCCTGGCAGCTTCTTTCTGGTACAGACGAATAATGAATCAGCAGACTATTAAAAATGTACATATTTTGAGGATATTTATATGCTGAGAAACAGACAACTTACTCATGTATCATGACTTCAGTCCAAACTCAAATGATGATAAAGCTGATTGTATATAAATTTCAGGCTCAGTTTCACCCTTTGTACACATTGAAACAGAAATAGATTGTGAAAAGCTTATATTACATGTCTACAGCAAAGCTAATTCCTCAATCAGGCATTTTCAAGGCAAATTTGATGGCCAAACAATGCATTTCAGTAAGGAGCCTGTTAAAAATTTGCCACTCTCCAAATTTAGCCAGTGTCAGCACCCAATAATTATATAAAGAAAAGAACAAAATACATAAAAATATACTGTTCTTTCTGATTTTAGTCCTACTGCTCTGGATATTTTAATTTATATTTACTAATTTCTGGATACTTACTTTGTCTATCTAGTCTTGCTGCCAGGCAGCTTTGGGGATGAAAATTTGTAATTATGATGTGAATGCTCCAGACAGGCCACAAAAAAAAAAAGCATTTTTTAAATGTTATAATCACAGGAACAGACTGAACTCCTGACCAGGGATACCCACACCACTTCAACTGTCCACACTCCCAAGACCTCCAGAACCTACTTCCAGGTGCTGCTGTCCTCTCGCAACCTGGCACTGCAGGACAGCAGCCTCCTGCACTAGTACATTTGAAGTAGCAGCAGAAGATGCTCTAACTGCAAGGATAAACAAAGGGAAGGGGAACATTAAAAATAAGTTAGTATGTGAATAGAGCACCCTTTAAAGACTTTGATAAACTTACCAATTTTTCAAAATTATTTTTTCTCCCTTTTCCTTCCCTTCTCATGCATGAAGAATAATGTACCTTGCTACCTGCAGTTTAAATAGTTCACATTTTCATGAAAAAAGAAAAAGTCCTGCTTGCTGTGCTCAGAGGTAAGCACCCAGAAATCCTGTCTGCTGGTTCTAAAGCATCAACAAGCAATCCCTCAGTTGTGGGCATTACTTTCCAAAACCGTGCATATTAACAACAGGACATCCAACAGCACTAGCAATGCAGAAGCCAATGAAGTATCTGATTATTTTTAGAACACTCAGAGACTTGAGAACTTGTCTCTGGCCATCTGTGCCCACTGCAAGTCCTGGAAAGATATACAGCGAAAAAGAAACATTCAAGATCATGCAATTCTCTAGACATATTTTTCATGATCCTGTTGAGTTAATACCTCCCAACCTCTCATGAGGTAGGAAAATTATGTAATTCCCTGCTTTGCAAATGGGGAGTTGAACTGTAAGAATCATCTCCACATGCTCAAACAAGAGTGGAAGAGCAATGTGTGCAGTAGCTTTAATCCACCAGCCTCAATAACCAGGAGCAATGAGAACACAGGAGGAGACTACTTTGACAAGGAAATAGTTATTTTCTGTGAAATTTAAACAGACTAACTTTGAAAACCAATAGCGCTGTTTTGATTTTATCTGGCTCTGTGGGTATATACATAGGAATTACAGCCCAGATTCACGAAAGAAAATAAAAAGCCTAACTCCTCTGAGGATCCAGGCTCACTCAGCTCCTTCAGCAAGTACGTAAAAAAAGCAATTCATTGACTTCAGGAAAACCAAGACAAGGGTAGTGTATTTCGTACCTTAGCAGGAGCCTCATAATGCAAGAGGTAGTGGCAACAATCACACTGTGAACAACAAGCAGGGAAGGTGAGAGGTCTAAGCACAAATTTTCCTGTTAGGAAGGCAGAGCAGATTAAAGCACAGGACTCCCAGCGAGACAGTCAAGTGGACATGGCCACAGCAAGGTTGCAACAGGGAGACCCCACTGTGCTGAAGGAACAGGATGCTGCCCAGACACACCACGTAGCTCTCATCTGCTCTCTATTTCAGTGTCCCACACAACAGTAATTTTTCATTTTTGCTTCTCTATTATACCTCTGCCCCTGAGACTACGAACACCACACACATCTGTTTGCAGCACTGCACGTTTCCTATCAGCTGCTGTAATACCAACATTCAAAACTGGTCATATTCAGACACGAGGTATTACTAATGATTTGCATTAGATCGGCAATTCTGCAACAGTGTCTTCTTATGAATAACAAGTCTTTTGGGTGCATGTGCCAGTTCTGGCTCCTAAAAGATGCAGCTTGAGAGATGACAAGAGTTACACCAACAAGTCAGTACTAAGACCAAAAAAAAGAAAAGATATGCTTGTAGTACTTCAAGAGCAATATTAAAAATATCTATCAGGTTGGAAGAGTAAGAAATCGTAGAACAAATCACAGATAGAAGGGAAGGAGTTTTAGTGTATTAGATCTGAAACTGAACCCTTGGGGGTTGCTAGTTGTGCCTCTGATGAGCCCAAAGCAGTTACCAGAGCACTGTGCAGATGCAAATAAATAAAAATACACACCACCTTTAAACATAAGGCAACAGAAACAGTTTAACACAGAAGAGTAGACATTTGAATTTGCTACTGGTCCTATAAACGCCTATTATTCAGCTTCACAAGCCAAAACACTAATAATAACTCTTGCATTCATTTCCATAGATCTCCCATTTTTAAAACCAGGAAGGTGAATGCACACTTGCACTTTATGAGAAATGCTAAACTTTGCAGCATTTCATTAATGCCTCACTGACAGGACTAATCAGGTTGAGTTTGACTGCTTTGAGGTTCTGCTAGGATATTTTACTTGGTGCAATAAAAAAGATAAATGTTTCTGTATAAACACTACAGAATCTCAGGATGAAACATAACAGAAATGCACAGTCAGCAAAGAGGAGAGTAAGCTACAACTTTTTTCAGTCTTTTCTTTAGGCAGAATGACTTAGGAAAAAATGAGATTGGAAGCTTTCAGGAAAGTACCTAGCACAAGGAAGTAAAACACAGCACAGACTTGATACATTCAGTAGAATGGACAAAAAATTGTTTATTCTAAAACTATCTGAAATATGGAATTATTTTAATACAATTATATAGTTACATTATAGTTATGATGTAAAGTGTACTGGTATTTCTAAAACATTAATAAGGTTTATAAAGAAGTTCCAGTCCATTACACATAACTGGAGGGTGCTAAACTAACCCAGGAGAGGTACTCCACCTGAGGTTCACTCAACCCTTGCTTAGGTGAATAACCCTTCTTCATGCCTTGAATCTTTGAAGTACTATGTCTGCCACATTTCTTGTGACCAGGGTGCATTCTTAAAATCCACAAAGAATAAAAATACTAAAATTAAGAGACTGAAAATAAATGTGTAAGTAGAAGCAATTTCTAGACTTCTTGTTCATATTAAACACAGAACAGTCACAATTTCTGTACCTCAAAACAGAGAGAAACAGAGAGATTCAATGTGGCTATTTGCATGCTGTGGGCTCTCAAGGACAGTGAAGATAAGATCTGGAGATAAGACATGCAAAGAAAATAAACACCCTTGCTCTTGAGGAACACAGTACAACATTTAGGAGGTTATTCTCTCCCCTACAGTGGTGTAGTAAACTAATAGTCCAAGCATTTTCATCCCCTATTAACCAAGTAAGAAAAAGGCTAAGCTTAGATCATCTTCAGTTCCCCAGCTGGATTTCTAACAGTCTGTCCACAAGAACAAAGTTCAAATAAAATAAACGAGAATCGATGTAACAGAAACATCTCTGATTCAGATACAAAACAATAACAAAACTTGATGCAGCTCCAAGGAACTCTCCAGACAAATTATTCCTGCCTTACTTGGCAAGAGGCTTTAACCCACTAACTCAGGCTGTCATGTTTCACACAGTAGGTAAGGGGAAGCAAATGAGCTACCAGAAATTCCACATCACCAGTCAGGTTGTCACGAAACAAAAACATCGAGATTTAATCTTCCCTCATTGGTAGCTGAACATCACCAGATGTATTTTCCATACTGAACAATGTATTTTACTGTTTAACTCAGCTTCACTTGCTAGACAGAAACTGGTTACAAAACACAGCATAAACTATTAACAGGCAGAGTGCTATGCTATTCCAAATGTAAAAGTGCAGTCCTGTTGGAAATCAGGCCACCTGGGAAGGTTTTCATTTTTAGGTCAACAAGAACATTGCTGCAGATGTTTTAAAATAATTAATACCTTCATCTTACTGTATCTCCTGTTTCAACCTACCCCAATTCAATTAAGCATCATGTCCAATTCCTCTGACCCCACAGCTTTTCACACTCACATTGTACAGGTATACATAGCCCTCTACAACTACCTGAAAGGAAGAGGAGGGGAGGCGGCAGTCAGGCTCTTCGTCCAAGCAACTAGTAATAGGACACAAGGAAAAGGCCTTAAATTGTGCCAGGGGAGGTTCAGGGTAGATATTAGAAAACATTTCATCACTAGAATAGTGGTTAAGGATTGAATTGTACTCTTCAGGGAAGTAGTGGAGTCACCATTCCTGGAAGTGTTAAAGAATGAGCAAACATAGCACTTTACAATATGGATTTGGTCGAAGATTGGCTTTGATGATCTTGGAGGTCTTTTCCAACCTTAATGACTCTGTGATTATATGAACTACAGAAGGATGAAGTTTACCATACCCAGAGGGGGAAAGACAGGTATCACTGTTTCCTTACCTCTGCCTGGAGCATGTAGGCATACACACAGAAGACTTTTCATGTATATGCTCCCCAGTATTCAACCAAAACACCAAGTATTTGCAGTTTTCTAAAATACAAAAGCCTGATGAACATTCAACACATCAACTAGCATTTAGATAATCCCCTTAGCACTACCTAGCTGTTTTGCCAGTCAACACCATCATGTTCCTCGCTCATAACAATGGCTAGTTTCATGATCTGTTGAGTATTTCAAAGAAAGCCTTGCCCATCTATTTTGATAAGGTCAAAACAGATGCATACAAGCAACCACATCACACGAAGACCCAATGAATTACAGGTTCTCTACCAGGTTTATAAGGGACATGATCAAGTCCTCCTTAAATTCCCCTCTTCCCATACTCAGAATGTTGCTAAAGGCCACTGGATCCACAGTGTCACATATCGCAGGCATGGCCACACTCCAGAGTTGTTTCTATGAATTAGCTTACACAGGCTACAAAGTGGGATTTGCACGGGCAAAACGGCAGCATCACAGCAGACAGATCCACAGCAAATATCCTTTGGTGATCAAGGGGACCCTGATCAGTCAAAGTGCCAAGCCAAAGAATTTGGACTTTCCCTCATCTCAGGCTGTTAGAATCTGTCCACAGAGCAAGCAGCTGTCAGTTTCAAGTATTACTGCCCTTTGTCTTTCTAACCCTTTTGCCCACTTCAGCTGCTTGGTAACATTCCTCCACCCAAAATTACCACACCAATGACTCGCAGCAGACTCAGCGGAAGCGGCTCTGTATCTGCATTTCAGTTTATATCCCACCACGCCAGCTAACACCCCTTCCAGCAGGTTTTGCTGCACATGGCTGAATTGCAAGCACACCCTCACTTCTGCCACAGCAGGCAGACCTGCCACAGAAAACCTGGGCAGAAAACCATCAGTGTAACTCCCTGAGAAGTCACTGTGGTCTGTGGACATTAGCTACCACACATGTGGAAAGATGAGTGCCAGCATTCATGGGATGACAGGCTACGAAAGACAAATGCATGACCTCAGCTTCACAGCAAACTTGGTCTCTTCTCAGCTCTTTTCTCACCAACACAAGAAAGGCATTTATACAAAATGTAAATAAAGCTGAGGTAGAGTAGAAAGAGACTGGTGTTTGAAGAGTCTCTCAAACCACAAAGATGTGCCTTGATGCTTGGCACAAATACCTATATTATCAATCACAGGTACCATAGATCACCTTCTGTTTACAATAATTAATTAGTTTAGGTCCGAAAATGCTTAAGCATAAAGTCAGGTTTATAATAAATACTCCCACTGTACTCAATGAGACTTGGTTAACATGTTCTCAATGCTTTACAGGACAAGACCAGGCAACAAGAAAGCCATGATGAACAAATCCATCAGTCTAACAGGAAGCACTAGAAATGGTCAGTTTTTTATGTCAAGCACATTTCCAGCAATATACATAATCATGCTGTGAAAATTACTGGAAGCTTCTCCTAAAAAGGTAGCCTATCATTTTCAGGTGTTTAGAAAAGAACCTCAAATCAACCAGAGACACTACACTGTGAAATATAAGTATTAAAATACTTTATTACTTCAAAAACACAACAACACACAAAAGCTACGTGGAGGTAAAATCATAATTTTAAAGTTTCAGCTCAACACCCCTTTTTACAATTGACCCTGATTCATGCAAGTTCCAGATCAACGCTTCTTCTCTATCATCTATCTCCCAGTTGAGAACCAAAGAGGCTGAGGAGTGGGGGCAGAAAGGAGTCTAGCAGTAATGCAATGCAAATGTTTTCCTATCTGAAACACTGTTAACAGAACTAAAACGCCAGGTTTCCATAGCAACCTGAACTGTGTCACATGCTTACACCGTGTATTAAGTAACATATTGAACAGTTTAACTGTAACACAAATTCCTGTACATTTGTAATGTACAAAATTAACACTGGAAACCTTCACTATTTACTTTTCAATTGCTTAAACTGCAAAATTTATTGCATTACAGTCTGTTGAGTGTGACCTTGTATTACATCTATGCAGCCTCATAGGTGCCCCAATGCTGACAGTGTTAGGTGTATCAAAATGACAATGATCAACAGTAAATGAAACTCTCTCACACTGCATAGACTGAATACTGTTTTTAAAAGCAGCAATGTCTCTAATTATCTCCTTCTTCCTTGCAAAATCCCTTTAGGCATTCTGTAACTAAAAATTTGGTTGTCCTGCCCTTCTGAAACATCCTGAAAACCTCTGTTATCTTATTACTTTTCCTTCCTCCACCTCCAGATTCCTGTAAACACTACACAGAGTTGCTGATCTTGTACCAAGTCACCTTGTACTATATGCAGTGCAAGAACTCCCCTCTCAAATGGAATTCCCCTCGCTATACACCAGGGCAGTCACATTTACCTACTAATTACAAGGTGTCTCTTTGAAGAGCTGCTCGCTTCTTCAGAAGCAGAAACAGAGAAGTTCTTTGTACTTTTCTGTGTTCTCACCATTCGTGCACAGCTAACTGCTCAAAATTATTCAGGTAAGTAAAGTTACTTATGTCTATGTATGCAGAAAAGACAGAACAATATCATGATTCATGAAAAACTGTTAAATTCCATCTTTCCTTCAGCATACCTAATCTGGGTTTTACTTGCTCAACTCTGCTTGTATTCCGTCAGTGAGATGGTTCAGGGCTTAGCTGAACAACAAAAAAGTTAAAAATACACCTGAATTAAGCTTGAGTACTGTTGCATAAAAAACAGATGTGTAGAAGTTTTCTGGTGAAACAGTAGCAGTACATATTTTACTTTCAGATTATTCAAGGGTTTTAAACATTATTATAGAACTGAGGTCCTCTTGCCGAACAAAACAGACCAATTTTGAAACTAAAATTCAAACGTCGTACACTGATGGTATCAACAAAGTAACCCAGCATTCTGAAGCTATATATCCTCTTTAGCTAGGGGGAAAAAAATCAAACAGCACAGTCAGAAAAATGACCAATACCTTCAAATCCTCCAGTGCTGCATTTTCACAAAAGCCATCCATCTCAGCCACAGCAACCAGGTACCACAACAGAGACTCTGAGCTGTCAACTCCCGTATCAAGTGCATTCAGAGGGACTACTCACTCACACAGATTATGTTTGTGACACCTAAGCACACATGTGCACACCCAGGGCCCAAAGATGAAAGCTGCTAAACTTCTGTTCACCACAAGTTATACCTGACATAGCTGGGTAATGTTTCTAACAAAACTTTGTATTCTCTTGTTTACAGCTGCATCAATGTAATTGCTTGCCCCTTCTGAAGCTGAAGCCAGACAAAGCAGTTAATGCATTAACAAGTTTTGGATTTGGTTTTGTTTTGCTTTTTTCCATGTTAAAGCAACTATTTTTAAGGGGCTGTAGTCCTTCCATTTTAGGTATTAAAACTTAAAATTTGTCTTTGAAAATCTGTCCAAACTGGGTGGAGACATACACTTGAAAAAAAATTTGGAAAAGCAGTTTGCACCTACCCCATAAGAGTGCATTGGTAATTTGTTGTTAAAAAGGACTGATCCGTTTCCTGTGAAAAGTATATTATCTCAGAGCTGGATTCATAGAATCAAGGATCATTTAGGTTGAAAAAGACCTTTAAGGTCATCAAGTTTAACCATAAACCTACTTATGTTCTTGCCAATAATTATGACAGGACCTAGGAGCAGAATGCATACATCCAATCCCAAACACATGGCTGGGCTGGCCTCATGAACAGGTAACACCCAGCACTAGCTTCCACAGATCAAAATTGCTTTTCTGAGATATGAGATATCTGCATGCTGGACTCAGGGAAGTAAAAACAAGGGGCAAAAAGTAAGTGAAAAGAAGCAGGAAGAGAGAGATGCTTCAAGACCAGATGAAGTAAATTCCAATTTATAACATGGGATTCTGTCATCCAAGAGCCTTTCAGTGAGAAAATCATCCACAAGTCTTTCATCACAGAATTCACAACAAATAGCACAAGGCTCGAAGAAGGAATCAAAACTTATACAACAGATACAAAACACAGTACCCAGCAGAACTTTTTATTTTAATTGCAATATAATGCTGACAGCAAAGCAGTTAAGATTTGAAAACTGTACTCAGTACTGAATGTGAAGTCCTGATTCCAGTGACATCCATGGAAGACTAATTCTTTACAAAGTTTCTAGATCCTAAAAAAAAACCCCAAACCAAAGCAAACAAACAAACAAACAAAAAAAAACCTAACCAAAAAACCCTACAGCCAGAGGAGAGGTTTTTGAATTACTGTTACCATTTACTAAGGGATGAGAGTTTTTTCCAAGAAATGCATTTTGTAACTTGAAGCCTTTACATCCCAAACCCTACACTGGTCCACAACAAAATGAACACGTGACAGTTACCGAGTAAAAAGAAATATTTAAGGTGCTCCTCAGAAGTGTGTTCACAGCTGAGCCTAAAGGCTAGGAACCACACTCCTGGATGCAGCGTTTTTCCCACAGCTCACCACCCATGGAGGCCTGGAGAGTCCTCCAACACACGTCAGTACATAAGGTCTGGCTCATTACTAGGGTTCATGTTCTTTGCTCTTTCCAACCTCCCTATAGAAGATTCATTATTTCTTGTTTTTGCTGTACCATTTTGGTTTCAAGATCAGTCTCTAGTCCCCTGTCCCTAAAAGCTGCCTATTATCTGCCAGGCTGAGCCTGGCACTACCAGAGCAGGATTTAGAAAAGGACACAACTAGCTGACAAAACACTGAAATTCACTTCTCACGCAATAGGGTCAGGTGCACAGTGTCAACAGCGCAGGAGAAAACTAAACTTCATCTCCTTAATCTCTTTTCATGACAACCAATGTGTTACTTATACCAGCAGAAACGATGCACTACAAACAGAATTCAATTTTCAAAACCAACAACCCACTTAAAGATTTGTCCGCTGAGGGATCAGTTAGCAGCAGAGCCCCATTTTATGGAAACTAGAATTTCTGACAGAAGAAGACAAAGGTGTCCCAATGAGCACCCACATCAGCACAAGCTCAACAAAGGAGATTTTCCTTTCCATCCTGTAAGTGTGACTGTAGCAGGACACAAATGCAGATGTTATAGGAAGTTCTTGCCTAGCCTCTGCACACTGATGGGATGCTCTATTCACCCCTCACTACAAGGCATACCTAACCAACACCACCCAGCACTATACATAAAAAAAACCAAAACAACACTACAGAACAAAACCAAAACCCAAATTAGCTGTAAATCAAATGAAATTTCTTGAGCGGATACCTAACCACGAGGACTGAAGAACAACTCATGGCACTGGCAGAAAGCCACCCTTGTCATTCCTTTGTGGTTCTCACTTCGTTGCCTAACTGCCCTGATGATTTCCCCGGCTGCTTGTGACTTGACCCCATGTATTTGGGTGGCAAGGGGACTTTCATGTTCATCAGCTGTTAATCATTTGGGCCAGATCTGCACAAGTGACTAGCTCACAGCAGGCAAAGTCAGTCTGTCACTACATACCTGGCCCCATTTCAGCACACTGTTCTATAACAAAGTAAAAGTTTCATCTCCCTGGTTCTTCACCCATCGTCACCAAAATGCCACCACTTATACCATACAGCTACTGGACAATACATGCATTTCAGAAGTTTTTGGAGCTCGGACAGAAAGTACAGACCAGATCTTATGTCATGGATTTCCACAGCTCGTGCCTTTAGGAGCCTTCAGCAGCTTCACTACAAAAGGTCTGATCAGCAGCCAGGATGGAAAAAGGGAGTACAAAATGTCAAATATTGCTTATGTAAGTGGAGAATTTGTTTTTAATATAAATTCCATATAACATGCAAATAATCTTCATGGGTAAAATTATTATACACTTCAGTGCTTCCCTGAATTATCTGAACCTTTGTGAGAAAGCATGAACGAAAAACTCAAGACATGCTCTGGCCTACAAAGTTTTGCTGAGTTTGCTGCAGCTACCAAAACCTGCATACAGATTAAACCCAACTTTATCACGAGTGCCCAGATCTTTGGCATCAGTACAGCTGCTTAAAAAGCATTCTAAAAATGATACGTCTTAAGTTGACAGTAAAATAAAGCCCTTGCCACCAGACTGGGGCACTACTTGACCATGAGACAGTTAACTACAGCAAAAGCCTTCTGACACAGCATGGAAGCAGTGCCAAGCCACTGACAACACTGAGTTGTTCCAAGCAGCACCTCCTCCAAAGTAATAACCTAGGCAGACCCAAGGATTTTCTGCAATCACAGCATCACCTGATCTGGCAGGAAGCCATCCACACCTCCTCCCCTCTGAATCAAGATGGCAGTGATGCTTCATGAATATTCATATTTCTTTCCTATTCGCTGCATTATCTTAGCGTATTTAAAAAGAAAACAAACCAGAAAGTAAGACAGATGGCATGTGGGTCAGAAAGTAGAAAAAAATAGACTGGAGTAACAGCAGACAGAGAGAGCACTGCTAGAAAAGGTTAAATTTACTTGAAAAAAAATGAGTCAGGGAATACATTACCTTTTCTTAAAATAAGACTGAGTTCAAGGAAGCAATAGGTCTCACTGTGAACTTCTCTAAGACAAAGTTGTGATTTCCTCTATCTGGTGCACTGAAACAGATTTTTGCCTGCGGAGTCTTAGATTTAGAGGAAATGGCCCTCAGATATTTACAGAAACACTACGAAAAGATCCCAAAATTAGTCACTAATGGGTGAGAATACAGAAAGAAAATGTCCTTTCCAGAAATTGGTAGCTACTACCAAAAAGCTTCTAAACCCTAAAGTGAACACAAAATGAAACATAAACAACACTACTTTGACATTGTAACCAAAAGATACACACATATCTTGCCTGTATAAACAGGTATAATTTCCCTGCTAAGCTTGCATGTTTTCTGTTCCTGTAAATCAGTTTGATATTACCATTACTTAAACACGGGTAGCCATACAACTCGCATTTCAAGAGGGATGTTGAAAAAACCTCCTGTAAAACATAGAGCAGCCATAAGAAAAGCAACAACAGGCAAGAAATGGCACTTCAGAGGGATCTACACATAGCATATTAAAGAGGAGGCCTAACCGTTAATTACAGCTCACCAGTACTACAGGGCACAGACTAACAGAGCAGGGAATAGCTTCAGTGAGCTCTGACAGGGGCATTGGACCACACAACACCAGGAATTTGAGGCATGCAACTGAAAGCACAGCTCACCTCTTATGATCAGTAACAGTCAGAAAGGCTTACTGAGATTATGATGAGTACTCTACACACTGAAAAATTCAAGTCTAATCCAGAAGTCTTCCTAAAGGATAAACTGTTGTTCCATGACAAGTCATTAATTCTCAAGTAAGTATAGAGAGGTCACGAGGATGCTATATGGTACTGAGCTGAAATGCTGGTACTCTTTCTCCAAGCTTGGTCCAAGACTGGGGGCAGCACAGGTGCAAGAGCAAAGTGTAGCACCTGGTTCTGGGCATTTAGTACAACCTTCTGCATTGTAACCCACTGGGAAGTACCACCAGAGCCCCCAAAGCCTGCCTGCACCCTGCCCTTGCAGGCAAGCTGGGGACAAACTGCAGATACACAGCGACAGCCCCATGCACTGCTGCAGAGTGCTGCCCACCTCAAAACTGAACAAACAGTTCCTAACATACAACTTCCAGCACCAGCCAGCCACTCACACCCACCTGACATTTGACCAGGAACAAAGACATGCAGCTTTCCACCTACAATAAGAAGGGTGTATGTGTTTAATATATCAATCTGAAACATTATGTTTGGGGAGGGAAACACAATTCTTCCAGCCTGCTGTGAATTTTGTCACAGCCTCATTGTTTCGTAAATCTGGCTAGGGAAACATGACAAGGGAATACGATTTTTAAAAGAAAAAAAAGAAGGAGAGGGGAAAAAGAACTAAAGACTTGTTTCTCCTATTCTGCTTTCCTTCCAAGTCGAAGGAGGTCACTTGAGTTAGCGCTCTCAATGCTGACTTCACTCATCAAATGGAGCATTCCATTTCCTCTTTTTGGGAAAGTGATCTTAATCCTCAGGACAAACTCACAGCAGAAGCAGCAGCACCATGACTTGGGCATTTTTTTTCCATGAGGGTGCAGATCCCTCACAGGAGGGAGCGAGAGACCATCAACTTTGTAGCAGGCAGCCACCCCCACCATCAGTAACTCCACCAGTAGGTGGATACCTCGCTAAAACAAGAGCTGCACCCATAAAACCTTCGACTCTTTTGGCTTATTGGTCACGATGACAGGTTTGTCAGTCTGCTGCTTCTTGGGTGATGGCACTGAATTCCCTCTGCCAGAAGAGCCAAGGACCATGACTGCCTGCTGCTGTGCTGGGCACCTGCTGAGACACAGAGGGCACAAGGCAGGTGCTGGACAGAGAGCTTTGCCATTTTTCTCAACATTGGTTATGTTCCAGCTTTCCTTTCACGCCTACTGGATAGAAAGTGAAATTGAGTCCCTTTGTCCTTCATTTCCATAATTACTGTTTGAGCAGCTCCAGCTGCCTAGAGGAGCAATTTCTTGTGTCAGCTCTCACTGCAGAGGCTCACACACAGTTCCCACCTTTGGAACACCCACCCAAATGGATGACTGCAGGGAGTCACTCTGGCTGCAGTAACCAGCCACAGGATTCTCACAATTTTAATTACCTTTCTGAAGATATGATATCCTCCAACCCAAATCTGTCTCAAGTGAATTCATGTCTGTTTGAATAGAGGGGCTTATTCCCTAACACTTAAAACAGATTTGCAAGATGTCCCCTGAAGTCAGGACCATAAGGTTGCCAAATATCTACTAGAGCCAGCCTCTAGTAGATTTCAACCTTTTCAAAATCACAAAGCAACAAAGCCGTATTCCTAATAAAATAAGGACTGTTCCAATCAATTCTAACTCACTTCATCTCCAAAGGGAATCACTTACCATTTCAGCAGCAGATGTGACACATCCAAATGGAAGTGTGGCTGCTGCTGCAGTGAGAACAGGGCAAAGCCAAGGAGTAAAACCCAAAGACTACCTCATAACCAACTTGGACAAATCAGGTATTCCAGAAATGTTCGTTTTTCATAACATAATATGCAACAAGAAAAAAAAAAAGGCACAGAATTTCCCTCCAAGCCCAAGACTTTGATCCACTACTNAAAAATTGTAAACAATTTTAAAAAAAAAAAAAAAAAAAAAAAAAAAAAAGAGAAAGTCATCAGACAGCATTTTGGCTACAAGCATCTGCTTCAATACAACTCTTCAAAGGATCAACATTACTTGACTATTTTGGTTCTTAAAACATTTTTTGTATGTTTATGGACATTTTCCAGGTAAAAGGATGAAAGAGAAAGCAATCTAAAATGCACTGTGACTTACATATTTCTGATAATAACTTACATTTAAAGAAATATATTCCTAATAAAGTAATTTTCATTCAGAAAGTATATATTAATGCATACTTCTCTTGGCATTTTCTATTGCCTTCTCCATTAATTTTCTGAAAGTTTGTGTGTGTACACATAAATATTAGATAGAACAATACCACCAAATTATTACTTCCATACTGTGTAAACACTAGCTGATAAAATATGCTTGCAGAGTTCATCAACACACATTTTAAGTAGCACACAAGCACAGGCCCTTAGACTGGGTTAAAGCATTTGAAGCAAACTATAATCGATTAATGGGCACCTGCTACCCATCTAAAAAGTCCACCACTGTGCATTAATACAAGAAATGTATGACTACCTAATGGGAGAACAATAATTGTAGCATGTAAAGTAAACACATGCTAAAAGCCTGTTATTGAGTCGAAGTGTTCATCATCTCATTTCATCACCTAGGGGATGAACAGTTACTGCATCCTTTAGCACCACGATATTGCACACACATCATCCAAGATGTAAGTACTCCACCCGAAAACCAACTCTGAAGCACTGCACGATGAAGTACAGAGAGGAAAGTTCATTGCACTGATTAAAGCGACAAAAATCAATGCCTGACACACCTTTGGCACCCGGCAGCACTTCTCAATCACGACAACCTAAGGCTATGTAAATTAATATATAGAGAGAGCCTGGAACATTCCAGTAATTCATCCAAGACCCTGCGAGGGAGGAAACAAATGAGGTTCGAAGCCGTGAAAGCCATCTGGGCTGTACCGACTGGGTAGCGGCAGCAGCAGAGCCCATCCCGGGTGCTCGGGAGCAGCACCTGGGGCGGGCGGACAGGTCCCGGCAGCCGCCCCGCGCTCCCGGCCGTGCCCGCGGAGCCGCCCCGCGCCTCCCGTGCTGCCGGGCAGGCTCCGCGCACCAGTGAACGGCCGAAGAGCTCCTCCGCCACCACAGCGCCGGCCCCGTCTCTGCCCCCGCCCCGCCGGGCT
>VZTJ01002596.1:100636-163524 GCA_013397795.1 Orthonyx spaldingii | reverse complement strand
CCCGCCCGGCGCTCCCGCCTCCCCTCGGCCCCGCCCGGCCGCCCCGGCCCCGCCGGAGCGCGGTGGCCCCGGAGCGTGGCCACCGCCCCCGGCCTCGGGGGCGCTTCATGGCCTTCAAGCCTTGTCCTGGGGAGAGGGGTCGGTCTGCGGGGCCGGAAGCCCTACGAGTCATAAAGCCCAAGCGCCGGGGTCTGCCTTTGGAGGGGAGTTTTTTCAAGGGCAGTACTAAAAAACAAAACAATCAGTTTTGGAATATAAGGTTAACCAAAGCCTTTAGATGCGTGAGAAACTGAAAAGCCTAGAAACCTCATTTGCTGTTTCTACACTGTCCGCCAGTAGGCTTCTTTGCCCAATCCCCAGAAAACAACACCCGCTATATTTACCAGAAACTCCACTCCCTCACCCGAGATAACTGCAGGTATCCCTTCCAGACATCTGTGGCTAGCCTAAACAAGATCTAGCTTCTTATTTCTTCCTTCGGTCAGTAATCAGCTCTGAAAGACTGAAAGCTTAGGGGAACACCTATAAAGGCATTGTAACACCATTAAATTCCAAATTCTGCAAGACAAAAATTCAAGCCTGAAGATAGGCGGATACCTGCATAAATGAAAAGGTGACACAAAGTGTACACATAGAGATGCCAGAAGAGTGTGTCAAAATAACATATGGTGCACAGGTGTCTCAAGAAAAATTTTTGATTAGTTATGATGGTACAAATCCAACAAATTTTAAGTAAGAGATATTTGTCTGAGGCTTATTTTTTTTAATTTTACAGCTGTTTAAAATATTAATTTCAAAAACGTGTCATTTTCAGGACCAAATGCAACTCCAATACAGACACGGAGCCATTGCCCACCATTGCCATTATCCTACTTGTAGCATATGCTTGCTACCACTCAGTGTAACTACTGGAACAACAATTGTCTCAACTCCTCCACTAAAGTTGCTGCTGCACTTTCAGCTAAAATGGAAGTATCCATCTGATTTTTTTTTTTTTTTAACCAAAACAGTTTATTTTACAAGGGACAGATTTTCTTTAAAATGTAGTCTGGTGCTTAGAGGATACATTTTGATAGCATACTGCAGTTACTACGTCTTATTATTACCCAGCAAACGACGGACAAACCCAAAGTTACATTGGTTAAAATCTGAAAGACTTCACTGGCACAAGGGTTCTCTACCACCACACAGAAGAAATTGAGACCCTGCTATCAGTTACTCTCCCAGCAGTGCTTAGATAACAAAATTAGGGGGGGAAAGAGGAAGAAGAGTAGTAGTGCTGTTTACCCAACCTTTTCTGCCAAATTGCAGAAGCTATGAAGCCCTATCCATCAAAGTGGTGGAAACCCTATTTATCTCTTAGCTGCACTTGCACAACAGTGACAGTGACTAATGCATTATTTTAGCTCCAGGAAAAGCTATCCTTGTCCTAATGTACCAGTTTGCTGTCCATTATCATTCCATGCACAGTCACCTCTATTGTACAGTGTAGAAAGCTCTATTAAGACAATGCATAAACTCTATATAGCAGACAAAGAAACTACACATTTCTGTAGTATTTGTGTTGCCCTGAGCATATCAAATACATATTCTAGACTGTTGGCATGGGGGAGAAATCACTCAAATTCCTGTCAGAGCAGCAGGATAAGCAGGCTAGGATTGGGACAGAAGCACCGTACATGTTCTGGTTATGACGCTGGGGGTTATTGCCTGTGGCTCAACCCACAGACTTCATGTCATTGGAAGAACCTGTGTGAGTGGGGTGTAATACACTGTTTTATTTTACTGAGTCTGGAAGTGCTAAGTAATGCCTGTCTTTCTGTTGCAACAATGAACATGAGATAGGCAGATAATCAGTAGATTACACACACACACACACACACACACACACACACACACACACACATCACCTTTGAAATAAAATTTAGTTTTAGTCTCTCTACAGTATAGAGGATAGCAGACAGTCTGAATGGTTTGCTCTTTCCCATGGTAATATGCTCCTTGCCAATTCATTTGAATACAAATGCTCTAACATAATTTGATTCATTGTCTTTGTGGTATCAATGCTTAGGATATCTTTACCTGAGAAAATCTTAAATTCATGTTGCTCATTGATTTCAGGATTGGGCAAATTTGTTCTATCACTGAATGCATTATTTTGATGGAGATAGAATGTAAATTTGCTATTTTCATCACTTCCAAATTGTGAGTTTTTACCCTAGAAAAAGATTGCTCATACAAACTCACATGTATAACCACACATAGAAGACAGAACAGATTTGGGATACTAAAACACCACATTTGAATGGGTTTTGATCTTTTAGTTCAGTGTGCATTAACAGAGTTGCATACATTCAAGAGAAAAAATTGCTAAAAGTACAGTATATTTATGGCCTGCATTCAGATCAGTTTACACTAACAGCAGACAAAATACTATATTGCTCACATGCAGTTCATGTAGTTTTGTTTTCCTTTTTTTTACTTCTGTAATTGTTAGTTTACAGCTCATTTAAGAAAGACAACCTGCCATAAAGAATTACACTGACAACCTTGACTACTATAACAGTCCAGTGTTGAAAAGATACAAAAATAAAGGTGACACAAATTTTTCTCTTTTTTCTCCATTACCAGTCCTTCTGTTTTTGCCAATTACTCCTACCATTACTCACCATGAAATAGTCACAAAATAGGTTTCATACAGACAGACTTTTATGCATACATAATTGAGGCTCTGCTTGATCCTACTGCACTAAGGGCTATTCTTAGCCTGGTTTCTTCCGTTTATGTAACGATGAATTTTCAGAGTGTCCCCAGCTCACCCTTTAACTTTTAATTGATTGTCTAGATATAACTCAATTTGACAGAGGTATTGAAATTTTCCACAAGTTTCACAAGAATGAGAAAGAGACCATAGCTTCAAACTTTTATAAGACGTTCTCCCCTAATAACTGATTCTGTGCACCCATTTCTCTGACTAGAAGAGCAAACCAGAAGTTGCTTCCAAAATGCTCAGCAGAAGAGAGACTAGAAAAAGAAATGGAATTTGCTGAGATACAAGAGGAGATGACAAAAATGTCCTATTTGTTTCAACTAAGGTAGCTCAGTGGACACTGGATGAAGCACCTCACCGCCACACTTCATCCCAAACCCCAGAATCACGTGCATTTTAACATGGGCTAAAACGAAAAAGAAGCTGACTCAGGTTTTTCTAAGCCAAACGCAGTGCCAAGGGAACAACGGAAGGTGAAGAAAAAGAATACAAGAACGTGTGAAAGTATTTGTCAGATACTGCTGGTTGCTCCCCCTCTTGTGCTTCAGAATCATTAAAATCTCCGCCAGGACCGGCCCCGAGCCGTGGCACTGTCCGTCCGCGCGTCGCGTCCTCTGGCGCCCCGTTTGCCACACTGCAGGCACAGGGAGCGAGTCAGCGCACGGCCGGGAAGGTGCTCTTGGAGCTCGGAGTGCCACAACTGCTGCGACGTTTGGACAACGCCTCTTCAGGTTTTCCTCACAGTATTTCCATCAAAACACTACTGCGGTTAAAACAGATGTAACAAGTACAAACTACAATGGTATTTTTTCCCCAGAAAATCATTATAATCTAACAATTATTTCACCATTCTGACCATGCATGGAAATTAAATATAAAATAGCAAAAGACTCTGCGTCATCTCTTCCTTCCCTCTCCTTTCCACTTCCTTGAAACTGGGATGATGTATACTTTAACTCAGGTTAACTTACAGAAGAAAATCTGATATCAAGACTTTCCACATGAAACACAGAGTTGAGGAGAGGACTGATAAATGCAGCTTCTCTGCAGATCAAGGGTTTTCACTACTGCTGAAGCATGTACCCCAGCTACTAAAGACAATTTGTACTTACCACTATATAGTAGAAACATACTCAAATGATACACCTACCATAAATGAGCACATTACTTTGATGTTATTCTTACTCATTTTTATATAGTAAGCCTACTGTCACATATCAATCAGCGTGTCAAATTAAAGTAATAATAACATGTAATGTATTCATATGGAACAGACAAGTTAATTGCATGCTGCTGTACAGCTTGCATTGAAAGGAATCACTCTGATTTTTCAGATTCCAGAATTCAGTTTTACCTCCCAAACTGTGACAGCTGTGGTACAGTACCTCTAACACTGAATACTACTCACTCATTTTTACAGGCTTTACCAGCGTTAAGTTAAAAGAAACATCAGCCTCTGACATTGCTGGTGCTTTTGGGGAGATCATTCTGCTCCAGCTACCATCTCAAGGATGCAGGCACAGGCACTTGCTGCATCTGTGCTGGCAGGAGGCTGAATCGCTGACAGTTTCACTGATGGATTCTCTACAGGAAGCCAGAGAAGAGACACAATCTTTTGTCAGTGCACATGACTTGTACAGAAAAGAAAGCCATTTCTAAAAATAACTAGGCAGCATATGACTCTCAGTGCTATTTTCCTGGTGGTCTAGTGGTCAGCCCTCACCCCTGAGGTTCACATCAAGGAAAAGATTTCCTATTTCAGTAAATTTCTCTAGTACATACCTTAGTTTTCACTGCTCCTATGGCTGTAATCAACAACCCTTTCACTTCTCAAGAGACATTTAGTAAGACATATTACTCATGTGAAAAGTGATTTGCTAACTGCCAAGCACAACAGAGCAGAATTGATTTGTTTCTACATCTAACAGTTTCCTAGGGCATGGACAAAACACATTTGCCCACCCTGCCATCTGCATAAGATCACATCTTTTGTAGGCTCAGCTACTTTTCTGAAATTGTCAGGGGGAATATTTTGTCTCTGTCACTCAGGAAGCTTAAGAACCAAGGGGTTCACCCTTGCCTTCTGCTGTGGTGTCACATAACAGAGACACTCTAAGAGTGGCAATGACCATTCTGTAATATACATCTTCAACCCTGCAAATACAGCTGCTCTGGACCTACCCTAGTTCTAACCTAGCTGTTAAGGTTAGAACAGTGCTGCTAAGATCACCGACACAGGAGTCAGTACCCCTCAAAACCCACCTGAGAAGCACCCAGGGTGGAGAAGCCTATGCTTTTAAACACAGCACTGTGGACCTAGTGAAGTATACAAACTCTTAAGGCTAGCTCAGTTTCTGCAGTATAACCACCTCAGTATTTGGCTGGTGTTCCTTGCAGGTTCCACTCTAGGAAACTAGGTCCCACTTCACCTTTCTCCCCAACAATGGGCACAGATTACCTGCTGGGAGCAGCTGACCTCTCTCACCTAAGCACAAAAGCCTCTTTGCAGTGGCCTCAGGCCACAGTGATGCTTCAGCCTCCAGCCCTCCACAGCTTTGGCTCCTCAAGGCCTGAAATGCCTTGGTCTTACCAAAGGAGATGCTGTCAATCCCACATACATGAAAATCTGTTCTTGCATATATGAGACATTACATTGTATCTAAGAAGGTCTGATTTTAACCTCATATTTTGTTATCTCCCTCATTGCACAGTAAACTTGCTGAATTCAGACCAAAGAAAGCTGCATCACAATCAAGACACAGGTTTTGTTCAAGACTGCTACAATTAATGTTTTGTGATGAAATGAACCATTGGCTGAACAGGGATGCTGATGAGATAGAAACATGATGAGAGGTGAAAACACCTTCAACCCCCTTCATTCCTCCCAGAAGAAAGTGATCTACATTTGTTTTCAGACCCTAAAGCTTTTACAGATCAGCTAATGCATATTTGCGCAGTCCACAAGCACACAGTCTGAAGCTTATCTATCTTAACACAGAAAGGGTTTTGCATTTTAGAGGGAGAGGGCTTGAGAACTAGAGAAATTTGCTTGCACAGAGCCAACCCTCCTGTATCGCTGGACACTGCCTAAATAGGGAATATTATTCTTGCTAGTACAGCTCCCAGATCTACTATGCTCATGAAAACAACATGCCAGAGGAAAGAGCTTTTACACAGAGGTCATCTGCAGCACTGGCCGTCTTCATTCCACTCACACAAACCTTACCAAAAAAAGCAAGGTCACAGATTAATATCTATCGTGTGAGGAGGCCACGGCAGCGCAAGGCAAGCAAACCCCAACTTCGATTCCCTCTGTGGAGCCACTGGCTCCCACCTGAGGCAGGCCTTTGGACCCGCTGTCCCCTGCAGGCCTAGCACCGGAACCCGGAGGAGCTGAGCTGTTTCCACAGCCTGCTCCGGGAGCCACCAAGCCGGCGCGGAGGGAAGCGCCACGTTCCTGCCCTCCTGGCAGCCGCCGGCCGGGATGTGCAGTGCAGAGCGCTCGGCTGGTGAGACCCCGCCTGTAGCCGTGACAGCGACGCCCCGTAAAGAGATGACGGTGTCACGAACAGCGTGTAGAGGCAACACGAAATGAAGGAAAACGCCCGCGCGGACCCCTCGCCTGCTGGGGACGGCGGGAGGAGCGCTGGCGGAAGAAGAGGAGCAGACACTGCGCCGCCCGCCCGCGGCTTCCTCCGAGCCCCCCGCCCCTGCCGCGGCCGCGCAGCTCTTGCCTGTGGCGCTGTGAGAGCCACTCCCACTCCCGCTCCCGCGGCGGCACCGCCGGGCTGGCCGCTCCTTCCCGCCCGAGGCTCCGTCCCGCCCAGTCCCCCACCACCATCCCGCCTCCCGCCCACGGCGGGGGCCCTTCCCCAGCCTCGCCTGGGCCTCCCCCTCTCCTGTCCACCGCGCCGCCTCTACTCTCCTCTGTGTGGCGGAATAGAACATCCCTCTCTACACGTAACTGCTTCCAAGACTTGGTACTGCCTGGAAAGTGGGAACACAAGGAGAAAGCAGCGGCACAAAACAGCAGAGGGAGGGAAGGAGGTCGTTGTGTAATTGGTTCTTTACGAAGGAGTGGTACAGCGTTTTCAAGGATCCCTGGTGGTCTAGTGGTTAGGATTCGGCGCTTTCACCGCCGCGGCCCGGGTTCGATTCCCGGTCAGGGAAGTTCCACTTTTCTTTGCTTTTCCCTCTCCACCTGTTTCGTTTTGGAATTTTCTCCGGCCCTCTCCTTCTGCTTTTACAATTCTGGGACCATCGGCCGGCTGCTGTGCGAGACCGAGGCGCGGGAGTTTTAAGACGCACTGGACAGCTTGGAGGAATCATGCACGAAGGCAGCGGGAAAAGTCTCAGCACCCTATGCTGGTGGGCAAGGGAAGCCTGGCCAGCTGTAGCATCTTCCAGATGTAGCATACCCCATGTCCACCCACAGGGATTCTAGAAGTCAGCAGAGTCTAGAATATCTGCCTAGAGGGCCACAAGCAAGGCTGTTGGTCTGCACTTAGAAATAACATAATTTCCTTTTTATTTTTAGTCTGCTCTAACAGTTTAGGGTGTTCCCACACCTTCCCCTCCACAGAAGAATGGTCACTTAGCACTATTACAAATCTCTGAACCATGGCAGCAGGGACCCAGTAGGGACTGGAGCATCTCTCTCATGAGGAAAGTATGAGTAAACTGGGCCTGTTCAGCCTTGACCGAGACAGCTGAGAGGGATCCTCATCAATGTCTACAAGGATCTGAAGTGTGGTGCCAAGAGGATAGAGCCAGACTCTTCTTGGTGGTGCCAAGCAATTGGATGAAAGAAAACGAGCAGAAACTGATGCACAGGAAGTTCCATATGAATATGAAAAAGAACTTATTTATTGTGCAGGTGACCACACACTGGAACAGGTCACCCAGAGAGGTTGTGGAGTCTCCCTCACCGGAGATATTCAAGAACTGCCTGGATGCAATCCTGTGCCATGTGCTCTAGGATAACCCTGCTTGAGCAGAAAGGCTGGAGCAAATGACCCACTGTGGTCCCTTCCAACAGCATCCATTCTTTGATTGTGACCCACTTAGCTGTCACTGGTGTGCATGTGCCTCTCTGATTGAGTGCTGTTTCCACACAGAGGAGGTGGGAAGGGTTTGGAACCTACTCCCCTCTCCTGGCAGAAGGGGGACTGCAATTCTCTTGCGTTGCTTCCTCAGCTGAGCAACAGACTGTCTCTGTGCAGTGTATTTGCACAGTCCCCACCATGCAGGACATATGCTTAGGGGGATGCAGGAGAGATAGCAGATATTCTTCTCGAAGTGGAAAGAAGTAAACAAAGAGGACAAAGGGATTTTTAATACCTCCCTGCAATTAACACCTGTCTCCCTCCCTCCTGCAGTGAAGCCCTCACCACACCTTAGAATTGTTAATGTTGGAGAAGACCTTTTAAGATCATCATGTCCAACCATCAACCTAACACCACTGAACTATGTTCACCACAGAACTATGACCTCAAGAGCCAAAGCCACACGTGTTTTGAATACTTCAAGGAATGGAGAATCCACTGCTTCCCTGGGCAGTCTGTTCCAATATTTTACAACCCTTTTAATGAAAAAAAAATCCTAATATATCATCTAAACATACTTGCAACTTGAGGCCATTTTTTTTCTCAGCTGCTACAAATGGTATGGGTGCTTCAGCAGGTGGGAAGGGCAAAGGTGATGAGAACAGGGTAAAGCCTCTTCCAGTACTGCAACAACGAGGTGCCTCCCCCCCTCCTCCTCCCAGAGCTCACAGCAGCACACATCAGCTGCACATTCAAGCATCCAAATCCAGGGCTCCAGTGAGAGCTCCTCTTCCTCATCTGTAGCTCCCCATTCCCACACATGTGCATGATTTGTAGGGTGAGAGGGCAGTGGGAGGACCTTTTCTCTCACGTTGTAATAGTGCCTGCCTGTGGTGGGCTCACACTGCCTTGTTACCAGATGCCCACCCAGCCATTCTCTCACCCACCTCCTCAGTAGGATGGGGGGAGAAAATAAGGTGAAAAGCTTGTGGGTTTAATGAAAGAAAAGAAGTTTAATGAAAGAAAGCAGAGGCCCAGTACATGTAGCAGTTGCTTGTAAGACAAATATCTTAAGAATTAATCCCTTCCCCGGCTCTTCGCATAGGTTTTATTGCTGAGCACAATGGTCATATGGCAGGGAATGTCCCCTTTGGTCAGTTTGGGTCATCTGTCCTGCTTGTGTCCCTGCCCAAACTGTCCCCTCCTGCCCCCCAGCCTACTGGCCTTGGGAGGAAGGAATGTTGAAAGTAGTCATGATGCTGAGGGAGCACTGCTCAGCAGGGCTAAAACACTGGTGTGTTATCAACACCCTTCTAGCTACAAACAGACAGCACAGCACTGTGAGGGCTGCTATGGGGAAAATTAACAGCATCCCAGTGGGACCCAATACACTGCTGCAGGTAAACCAGGAAATACTGATAATAAATTAATATTATTGTTAGCTAAGACAGAGGCTAGCAAACCTGGCAGATTATGCTTTAGAGGGATCCTTCCTGCTCCCAGGAGCAAGCCACGGCCGTTGCCTCACCCATCACCCTGACAGTCCACGTTTCATGCAGGAGTACTTTGGCCTGATGTGAAAGCACCACTGGAAATAATGGCTTTGCCTGCCTTTCCTGGGGCATGCCAGAGCCTAGGCTGCCCTCCACCACAGAGAGGAGTGTCTCATGAGAAAGGTCCTCCACTATATTTTTTATGACAAAGAAGCTTCAAGGAGCTGCAAAGGGATGGGACCACTTTTGCTTTAAGGCAGAAAGCAAACAGTCAAAAGGGCTGTTGTCACCCTTTAGATATTAAGAAAAGGTGCCGCCAAATTATAGTTAAATACCAGGTTCACAGGTTGTCACCTAAGGAATTATTGCATTCCTATGACTGGAGGTTCTTAAGAGTGGGCTGGGCAAGTATCTCATTAAGTTTCTCAGACTGGGCAAGGGGAATGGCTCAGTGGATCTCCTAAGATCCTGAAAGTCACAATTATATGATTTTATCCTGCACTTTCCCCTATAATTAACAGTTTACCTGTTAATTAGAGCTGTGTGGGACTCTGAGATTCTTCTCTCCCTCTTTGATCTCGGTGGAATGCCTTACGAAGTTCGTGGAAGAAGTTGCTGCTTTCTATGTCAGAAAATGATGGGCAATTTTAGAAGCAGCTAAAATGAATTTCAGGTGTTGACTACCTTCCCAGAAAAGGCATACATATGGTTTTACAGAATAGGAACAAAAGAAGCACTTCCTTTTGCTTTAACTCATTTTGTAGTAGGAGATTTGCACACTCTTAGCACCCTAAGTCCAGCTTTAGAGTCATCTGAGAAAGGATAATCATATGTAAGATTTTAGAAACATGGAAAACTCCCCAGAATAGCTTTTGCACACAAAGAAAGAGTAGTTTCCAATATTTTGTTAGGAATGCTGCATAATCTCTGAAGAGGCTATCTAATGGCCTTCCCAATCGTTTTTCAGACCAATGCCAGACCTGAAACTTGCCCTTGCACAGATAGCAAATATCCACCCAGCAAGGAGTAGGCACCAGTCCTCTTGGCTGGTGTCTTTCCACTTCAGGTCCCACGGTGATTAAAAGTGTCCTGGTCTGGGATGAAAAGAGCCCACATCAGTGTTCACCTTGAGCATGGGTTGAAGAGTGTTACAACAGTTTCTGATTCCTTGTTCCTGGACCTTAGTGGTGGAGGAAAGGATGTAATGGAGGGAAGGAACTGGGTACTTGTTTTTAACAGGTAGAAGAACCATCCTCCCTAGAGCTTTTGTTGATATTTTTGTTTTACATACCAATTAACTCATGATGCTGGCACACTGAAGCCCCAGAAAAGGTGGGCAGTTTTACAGAGGACTGGCAGTGCAATCAAAAGCACATCACAAAAGTGATCTGGCTAGACCAGAGATATTTCAAACAAATATAAGATTATTAATAACACATTTTCAAAGTGTAGCTAAATTTGCTTCTCAGTGTGGTAGATTTTGAGACACTGGCTCACAAGTATTTTTACTTTCATTTTTGTTCTTCCTCAAAAGTATGATCAAGTACTTTCCATCTCACAACCAAGGTTTATGGGAATGAACTGCAGAAGAAATAAGAATGATAAGGAAGACAATACCTTAACTGTAGATCAACTTAAACTAGCAGCTGAGTCAACTTTTCTTTCTTGCTACCTCCTTTAAGTTATAGCCCTACATTGGATCCACTTTGTAAGTTTTTTCCAACTTATATGAAGTACCTTGGCTATGAGCGAACATAAAATTTTGCATGTCTTTTACAACTAGCAATTCTTTGCAAAATGAAAGTACCCAATTTTTTTTATAGGCATATTTTCTACTTGCCCTTATATTTCACTTCTACCTGAACGGCATACAGTCATGCTGTCGTTAGATTTATTCTGTTCCCAGGACATTCTCTTGGCTGCTCATCGCCTTATTTTTTGTTTTATTGTGGACATAAGTGCAACCCCATGGTATCCTCTACAAGGCAACAAGCCTTTGCCTAGTCATATAAATATTGTTGGAAGACGCCACGAGGTGGCATCCCGGTCCTGCGTCTGCCGCCACCCGCCCGCGGTTCCCAGAGCGGCCCCTCCTCTGGAGGTTTCAGATTCAATTCCATAGGTTAACGTCGTGCCCGTTTCATTCCAATGCGCTACAGAGTAATGAAGGATTTGTATTTGCTGATAAAGCCAATTTCATGTACGAACGAAGCTTTTATTAAGACAAATCATTGCCTAGTTTCCGAGTTGTATATTGTATATGGAAACTTTACAAGTGATCTTTAAACAGTCTTAACATAACATTTTTTTTAAAATTAAAAGGAAAAAAAAAGTCACCAGGTATTATCAGGAGTGTGACTCGGACTCTATCACCTCATCCTATCTGTAGCATTAATACAATGATGACACATTACTAGAGTGATAAAGAACCACGTGTCCGTGAACATGTTCACCCCCACAGCCACTCTGTTAGGGGTCAGCAGGATCTGTTTTTCACCTGTAGGTTTTGAACTGAAGGCCGTGCAGAAAGTTTGTGCCAAGGTGAGGAAGGGAAGCAGAATTTCTGCATCCCAGGTCAGGATCCCAGAGCATCAGCTGCTCAAGGACACAAGATAAGGTCTGGTTTCATTCCCTTCTGCATGGATTCACAAGGCTGGTGAGCCATGGGAGCAGTCTGTGCTATGACATTAGTGCTGTCACCATGGCAGTCAAAGGACACAAACAAGGCAAAGTGTTTATTAAACTGGTGGGGTGGAAGGAAAAACAAATCCAAAAGATGCTTTCAGGCACACAATCCTTTTCCCAGACTTTTTTCCCCATCCTTTTATCTATCCCAATATTCTTTCTATAAAATATTGCTGCCTTAAAACATAACTGTAAATCTCTTCCCTAGCTACAGATTCACTATGAAACATCTTCTAGACAGTAAGATAAAAAAACATGACAACCTCACTTCACATCCTCCTAGGACTGTTCCTTGAGAACTACAGTTGGAAAATTTACTCTGAATTGTGTTTTAAGAGAAATTATTGTATGCAAACCAAGGCAGTTTATTTAAGGTAATGTTAATGAAAGTCCAATGCAGATTTAATTACCACTCATAGATCTAGATAATACTATCCAAGGACCATTTTCCAGCAAGTCCTTTTACAGGAGCAGATGTCATGTCCTATTAAGAAGTACTCTGATCATGAAATTATGAAAGCTCTGATCCTTTTAGAAGTCTGAACTTTTTCTCTTGCATGCTGCAAATCTGCTTTCTAGATCCTTTTTATACTGCCTTGTGGCTACAGTCAATCATTACCTTCTGCCTTTCCATGCTTTGTTTCCCATGTGCTCTTCTGATTTATCACATTTTAGTGAACTGTATTGACGTATTATGCTGTGCCTAATTTTTGTCTTGCTAGCAGGAAAACAGAGCTGGGAGGTGCCAGTTTTTCCCCCAAAAGCAGGAAAATAATAACAGACTAAAAATTGTTATTACAACACATGCTCTGGCTGGTGGTGCTGTCTCCTGCATGTAGCAAGGAATAGCAGCGACCCAGACAAGGGCAAGGCAGCTGGGCTGATGGAGGGTGGCCACAGCAGGGTGCCTTTGTGGCTCTGCACTCAAACTGCCCCTGCATCCTTTGCAAGGGATTTTTTTACATAAATGACAACTCTGTATTCCATAACTGGCACAATCGGTATTGTGTAAGTTGCAGTTCTGCACAACAGATGCAGCAAAATAAATGAAAAAACAGAAATGATCCTCCTGTCTGCTCAGGTAAGAGACTACCTGCCTAATTCTATCAGGATGAAGTTTTGCAGTTTGTTCATTCTCCATCCCAAGCCAGGTAGTCTCAGTTTCAGATTTGTTTGGACTGTGGCCTTGAGTCAATCAAAATGGAGTTTCTTGCTGTGGCCTGCAAGGGCTTTCATCCCTCCTACCACACTGTGCTCATCTGCCATTAAGCAGCCAGGCTGAAGCCGAGTGTGAAGCACATGAGAAGATGAATATGAGCACCTAAGCTCCTATCACCAGGAGTCCCCTGCCTGCTACAAGGCTCACAGGGAGTCCCTGTGTGCGTGCCAAACCTGGTTCTGAAGTGCTCACTCTTGGGTTTGCCATCATGATCTCCCCAAGTGTGTCTTTGGTGAGAAAGGGGCGATGGGTGGCTGGTGGTTCTGCTGTGGATGAGGGCAAAATCCAGGTATCTTAAAGACACCTGAAAACCAGGTATCTTAAAATCTCTTGCACCTACTTTTTATTACAGTTTGCTGATCCTCCTTTAAGAGTAAAAAGCCAAATGATTAAATGTAATTTAATAAATTCTGTTTCTTTCCTAGTCATACATTCAAAGGGGATTTTCTTCCATGTCATCCATTATGCCATCAGAAATTTGCCTCCCTCAGTAGCATCTGGGCTCCAGGAGATCTACTGTCTTCTATTAACCAGCAGCTTATGGTAAGGGCTAGAAACCTGAGTTAAAAGTGCTCCCAAGATGATGATGAGTTAGGAGCTAATCTTTCCCCTGGGGTCTGAGGTCTAATTAGACACGATCAAGGACAAGGTTTAATTAACACTATTCCCACTTTACAGGTGAGTAGCCAAGAAGTGAACTAACAAATAAATTGTATTTCTGATGTATTTAAACACTCAAAAGTAGTTTGACACCTAAAACTTTTAAAAATCAGACAAAAATGCATCCTCTAAAGTTTTGGTCCTGCAGGGGGCTTAAAAGCATAAACAATTTTGTTTATACAAATAATCACACTGAAGAGGAATAGTTGCACTGTTTCTCTCAGAAGTACATCCTTAGTTCCTTTATAGGACAAGTTCTAAGTCCTATTGGTGATGAACTGTAACATTGATTTTGAAAAGCAACAGGGAACCCCCTCTCCATAGCTGAAAAAGTCACACATGTCAACAATATCTCTGACATGCCTAGCTCTTCTTTACTTGAAAGGTTGTATATAGGAGAAAAATAGCTTTGTTTCCATTTTCTTTTTTTTGCCTCCAGTTTGAACCACATGCACAGAAACACCCCACTGCAAAAGCTGGGCATATGGGCAAGCAGGTTTTACATATTTATATTGAATTATTACTTCTCTTTTGTTGTGTTGGTGGCTACTGCTATTGGGCATCCTTTGGTTTTGACAGTCACATCAAAGGAGCGGCTCTGGCGTGAGAACCGGTCAAAGTGAGCCAGATAATTAATGGATTTATTACTGAGGTCGGTTCCCATGATTGTCAGTGGGCAGCAGCCACTGCTGTGTCGTAATCCTCATTCTCTTGGTAAGGCACATACTGCCTTACAAAGGTTTAATGATCCAATAGTGATTTACTAATGGGAATCTTTCTTGTCGGTTTAGCAGGCCTTGAAGGAGGACAGGGTGGCACATGAAGGTCAGTTTTCAGCAGTATCAAAAAATGGTTTTATTTGTTTTGTTTTGAGGTTCCTGTTTGGAGCATTTTTATTCACTAACTGCAATAATAAATTGAAGGGTCAAAGTCATTGTAGCTGGGCAGGTATCGGTTTCTTGATAACATAAGGAGGGAAGGAAACAGACATTGGTCACAGTAGATTGCTGCTGAAGGTCTGAGATAATTATCAGAAAACATTCGCTTCGGCTTTTATGATCGACAAAATGAAAAAGTGTGGTAAGAGGGACTGAAACAGGCTCATGAAACCGCAGGCTGGCAGCTGGTTCTCACCACCAGCCCCTGCTGGGGTGGCTGCCTGGCAAGGACCTTTCACTGAGGTTGCATCCCCTTTCTGTTGGGAGAGGAGGGAGGGGGACAACCACTGGGACAGCTGCCTAAAAAGAAGGCAGGGAAGGGAAAAGGAAAGGAAGCAGCTTTCCCTACCCAGAGGGAATGAGATGCTGTTGGTGCCCAAGGAGCCAGCATCCCCACTGCTCCCCCTTGCCACCCCGGTGCCTCTTCAGAAAAACAAACCCCAGAAAAGCCAAGAAAAATAAACTTCCTTCTCCTCCACCAAAATACATTTAGAAAGCAACAGAGGGAGAGGGGGTGGGTAGAAAAACAATGTTACTTTATTTTAGGGCTTGTATATTAAAGCCAAGGGTTGTGCTGGAAAGTGACATTAAAAGCTATGTGAACAATCCACACAAAACAGACCTGGTATTTTTAATTATGTTATGAAAGTGTACCTTAAGTGTATAACTTTTGTTTTAAACTTGTCCAGGGAGAGAGTCCTTTTTTCTAAAGAAAATTAAACTTACTTGTCTCTCTGAGATATGAAAAAAATTACAGCATTCTGAGTTAAATCAAAAGTAAGGGGGAAAAAAGTGTAGGCCTTTACATAACTATAATTTTGTCTCCTTAGATTTATGTATTGGCTTGTAGTCATTTCTTAGATTTTTACTTGCCACACAGTAATATCTACTGGTATTCTTTACAAGTAAACCAGGTTTTTTTACATCTTCCATTGAGACACTTTCCTGGAGTGTGTGCAGAGGTCTTGCAGTTCACGTATGCAGCATTCGAAATTTCCCAGCAACCACAGTTTCAGTGTTACATCAAGGTATTTTTTTAAATTATATTGACATCATCTTATAATCACCTCCACTGCTGAAGTCAGAGCATTAACAGAACTTCTGAAATTAGTGTTGATTGAGGTGCTGATTGGTCTTAGTTTTATGGGAGTGATAGATGATAACTCATTATCACCAAATGATTTTGATACTGTTCTGTTGTTTCTTTGGGGAGGAGTCTGATTATTTGAAAAAATTAGATCACATGTGAAAATCAAGCTTCAAATCTTGTATCTCCAAAGATGATGCAAGATAGGGAGAAATTCCATTGCCTGGCCATACATATTTTGTGCTTCTTAAGCAACTTGGATTTCCCAGGCATCTGCACAGGACTGGCAGAGGTGACAGAGGACACAAGGGAGACCTATCCCCTCCAAAATGAGAGTTGGAGCCCAACTTAGGACACGGCAAATATTTAGGCAACTGAATGATGACTAAGTGATTGTGTTTGCACATTCATAGCACTTTACAACTTCCAGTAGTAGCAATTACCAGGATAAAAAACCAAAATCAAAACCAACCACACCACCACACCTTCTTCTACAAAGAAAATCCCGCATATTTTATGGAAATTATCTGTCAATTATCTGTCAAAATGTTATTTCATTTATAAATCAGGAAAGGTTTGGTTTACCCTCGAGTGGAGATCTCAGTGTTTCTAGCACCTGCCTGGTGATCCTCTGCTTATCATTTCAGGTTATGATCAGATGTGTTGCTGCACTCATTTCTTTGATACTTTTACACATTAGTTTCTAAGTATTTGCTGTGTAAAATGATGAAGCAGAGAAACAGAGCACGAGTAAAAAGTTCAGTGTTAACTCAGGTTCATGAAATGGCTTCACACAAATGAGCTCGGATACATGAAGCTTGCAAACAAAGCTATACCAAATCCATCACCTTTGTCGAAGTTTAACAAAACTACCAGTTCAATCACTCAGGTCCTCAATTGTGTAATCTCAGGCTATCCATGCCTATAGAAGCTGATGAATAATGAGGCTGGTGACTACAGAGCTGGTAACAGTCCACTTCACATGTCAGTATTTTCTGATGTTCTATCTTCTGACTAAAAGATGCTTGTGACCTTTTCCTGCTGTAAAGAAGAAATTCCTCATTTACAATAGCCCTAAGAATTCACCAAAATCCATGTCCCACGCTTATCTCATGACATCCTGACTGAATTATCATCTTTCAAAACAGCTGCAAACATTTTGAAGGTTCACACTAAGGAGGCAGCAGCATGAACTGGCACCTCCTGGCAGTTGTTCAGGCAGAGGTAGTCACAGCCAGAAGACGATTATTTTACTTTGAATATATGCATTCAGCCCTCGGCCACAGTAGCCGGTTTTTCTTCTGGGCAATACCTAATGCCGGATTTCCTCCACTTGCAATCAGAGCAAAGGGAGGACAGGCAGCACCGCCTCTCAATTGCCTGTCTCCTCTCTAGGGTAATAATCTTCTCTCAGCAGCCTAAGTGCTTTTTATTTGCATTGCTGAGGGCTAAGGTTTCGGGCCTGCTAATGCTGAGTGACAGAATTGGTTTTTAGTTTTTTCCTTTTAAGAAAAACATTCTAGGAAATTGCATAACCTGCTTTGATCCTCTTGATAACTGGAATTTAAGGTTGCAAACCCACCCATTGAAAAGTTAGTCAAAGCCAACTGCTTACTGTTGAACCAGCAGCCTGACTTGTGTTCTTGTGTTATGTGCCATGACCTAAATTATATAAGTTACAAACTTTATTCTTCATTCAGGTCCATTCATCATTGAATGCACAATAAAGATAGAAAAGGGCTGAAGTAAGGTTGCACGTGCACAGCAACGAGTCCTAACTTTTGCATCTTGGTTATGCCAAGGAAACAGCTTTTACTTGCTCTGTTTTAAAAACTGCATAGACGCCTTCAGCTCTGACCTGTTAGCACAGCTACAACCAAAGCCATCAGAAGCTATTACCCTCTGATGTCTTTCCAACAGCACATGTGAAAGACGTGTCTTCTCCATTAATTTCACTTGGAAAATCTTCATCCACTCTCAGAGAGGTTATATTCCCAATAGCCTAGGAATAAGCAGGCACAAAGGATGGGCTCATGTCCTCTAGGTGTCTCAATTAAAACCGAACCAAACCAAAAGACAACACAACAAGCAATAGTGGAGACCAAAAGGCAACACAACAAGCAATAGAGGACACATTGGCAACTCATGGATCTGGCCTGTTTTTTGAAAGTTAAAATGGGACAAGCACAAACAGGCTGCACAAATCTATCTGTGGTGTGTATCTAAGCAGTGTCTTTTCAAACTGCCTTATTTTTTTAGAATGGGGCACAATATTGCATTTGAGGAAACAAATGATGTTTTGGGGCACATCAATTAGGTTGAAAGAGCTTAGGCGGAACCAAGTCAATGGGTGACTATTTTTAACGTGATACATGCCAGGGAGACCTCCTACCAGGCTCTTAGAGGGCAGGTTAATAGTTAACAGCTTAAAGTGAAGCAGGACTGCAACCTGCTTTTTCATGCAAATAAACCCCACTCTTTATCTACCGGCCATTAAATGTCCTGTTTTTTCTTGAAAATAGAGATTTAGAAAGTGAATGATGCCTCATCTGTATGCTGCTAAATATGCCAGTACAGCATTTCTGCCCTTAATCAAAAAAATGTCCTATTCCCCCCAAACAACACTACTTCAAAGAATATCAAGGTTGATTAACAGTGTAGAGGTTGCAAGACTTCTTCCCCCTCTTTTGTCCATTTTTTCAGGTAAATCACAGCCCTTCCTCACTTAAGTGCCAGAGATCAGCTGATTGAGGGAGGGATGGATTCCAGGTTTAATATTTGGGAGAAAGGATGATAGGGAGCAAGCCACCGAGCTGAGGCTGCTGAGGCTTTTGATAACAGGTGAAGTGTCTGCCTGGTTGCAGTGTGATTCCCCTTTTTCTGTGCCTCAGTCTTGCCAGATGTTATTTCGGCATTCAGACATGTAAGACTTTGTCCTCATCCTTACAAACAGAGCTTTCCACACTTTTCACAGAGGGGCTTTGCAGGTCTCAGATGAAACAATAACAAACCCTTGCCTCAGTGAGAACCGCCAAATTAAAAAGAACAGAACTGGAGGTAAAAACTACCTCCTCTCATTCCATGTATTTAATGATGTCATTGGGTTAAAATTTTCACCTTCTAAACGCTTTGGAAAGCTGAACCTAGAAACCTCAGTGATTTTTGGGGCTCTCCAGGATGGGCAGATAGGTTTGTATCTTTAAGCACACAGTCAATGCAGAGCCATTTTACAAGCCTGAAAACCAGCACTGCTTTGCTGTTTTTCCCTGCCTATTCCAGAGCACGCTAGACAAGATGGGTTTCCTGGCTGAGCAAGGGGGGAAGAAGAATACACAGCAGCCAACAGGCTTGTTACCAGTGGGGGAAAGCAACTGTAAGTCCACAAGTATTCCTCAAAAGCAAACAAAAACTGCAACAAATCATCCATAAAACGCAGTCAAAAAGGACTTCATTTAATTAGTGATATGTAAAGACTTTTGCATAGAAAAAAGGTTAACAAAGTAATGCATAAAAGACCAACTAGGTACAGTATTTTTAAAACAAATATTTTAAAGTATATTTTGCATAATGTTTAACATTCTCAATGCTTATTGCTTTCTCCACACAGCAGAGAAATCAAGTGCATAATAATACATGCTGTGTTTTATTTTTATTTTCTTTTTTTTTTTTTTTTTACATAAAGTCTCTAGTTCTTGACTGGTTGTATTAAAATACTTAGGTTATTTTAAGTCACTGTAATAAAAAATGAAAGCAAACCATTTTATGCAGCACTAGTTATCTGGGTATTGACAAAATAATTTACTCACATCCCATTAATACATTCATTTTGGTTTGGAATCAAACCCACATAACAATGTTGGCATGTTAATAGCCAATTTAAAAATCGTCCCTACCATAACTTCATTCATACCCAGAGTGATCATTCTCCCAGAAGCTGATAGTGAAAAGAAGAGGGATCTTGCACTGAATTGGCTAAAATTAAATGTCCAAATACAGCTAAATAAGTTAAGTTGAACTCTTACAACACTGAGTCTCTTGTATTGGCATGAATCAACTGTATCCAAGTGTGCACGCTTTAAATAGGTGGTTACTTCTGGGTGCATGACAAATTCACTGTTTGTGCAGATAGGAGCTAGCACCATGTTTAAGCCATGAAAATGGGTGCCTCAGGGCTCACAGGCAGCGCTGAAACATTCATTAATCCCAGCACTGATAAGATAATTGCTTTTGCCAATGCTATGCTACACGTCACAATTTGGCATGTCTGTACAAAGAAAGTGAACTAAGGAAGTGAGAACTAGGCCTGTCAAACTAAACATTCTTTCTCGGCAATCTTTTGGCTAAAAAAACTTCTCCCCTTCAAGAGCACGCTCTACGCTGGAAAAGTATCCTAGTTCTGAAGTTGAATGCAGAATTTCGTCTCTCTCCCATACCATTTCAATACCTGTGCAATGTTATTTGTTTTAGCAGAACACACACATATATATGGTATTTATTTATTTATTATTTTTTCAATGTCAGGCACTTATGAAACTGGAACTCCTTTTCTAGCCTGGGGAGGCCTGGTAGATGCAATCCCTCACCTCTCTGCCAAACAAGGATGCATAGCTGGAGAACTATTAGTTCTAATGTCTATGTATTTCTACGTATTTTGCAGGAAACTTCTACATGCTGATATGGTCACACTGTTATGAAAGCCATTGCTGCTCCCTCAAGGTGCCTCCTGCCAGACAAACGGAGAAGAGGAAGAAGAAGGTGTCAGCCCGTGTCCTCTCCGACACCTGCAGCGAGGAGGATAACTGTGCCATTCCTCGGTGGGCTCGCCGGCACCTCTCAGGCCTTTTGGGTGAAGGCTGAGCAGGGAGGACACACCGAGCCCCGGAGGCCGGGTGTGGCTGTGAGGATGTGTGGGCTCGTGGGTGTGAGCACATGCACGTGTGCCGAGAGGGAGAGGAGGGAGCCGGAGTGGGAAGAGGTGGCGGGGGGGACTTAAAATGCTCCAACTTCAGTCCCCCAGGGTCGGTAGGGTTTAGTGCCGCCCCCGGTGCCAGCCTGCTGAGGGCTGGCAGTGGCTGACACGGCCAGCGGAGGGGTGATGGCGGTGGCCGCAGCGACGGCGGCGGCGGCCGCGCTGGGGGGAAGCATGGGGAAGGTGCCGCTGAAGGAGAGGGGGAAGCTCTGGGCAGCGGCTGTGGCTGCCGCTGCCGCGGCGTGAACAGTGGCCGACAGGGACAAGAGGGAGGTAGAGAGAGGAGGGACGCAGGGAGCGATGCTGCCGGCGGAGGGAACTCTGAGGGCGGCATCGGCGTGGGCGAAGGTGGCCGTGAGCAGGGCGGAGCCGTGCGGGGGCACGTCCGAGGAGAGTCTGCACGGGGCGGCATCGGAGGCGTGGAGTCCGTTCGGCTGCAGCAGAGCGGCCGGGAGGTGGTGGAAGGCGGCCGCCCAGTGGTGAGGGTGCAGGGGGTGGTGGTGGTGGGCCATGGAGGAGGTCATGGCAGCAGCTTCCCTCTGAGAGGCACAGGTGCTCAGGTGGGACACTAGTCTAACGCGCAGGGGATCGGATGTGTCGAGACCTTCCACCGAAGTCAGGTACCTCGCGACTTCTGTCAAGCACTCCCGGAAGCCGATGCTCATGAAATCCATGGCCAGGGAATGAGCGTCAAAATAACCTGCAAGGGGAGGGCAAAATACGTGTTGAGTGTGGAGCTAGGCAACTCAGTCCTGGCTCAGCCGCCGCATCTCCCGTTTGCCATTTATGGGTTAAGATGTGCAACAGAAGTTTGGTCTCTGATCTGTAAACGATCTCTGTGACCATCCCTGTAATGCAATAGGCTGCAGTTGTTTACGCAGACAATATACAAATGAAAAGAATTAAGTCCATAAGACACTTAAAAAGATACGTGATGCCTCTCCTGAAATTCCTCAGCAAGCTGCTGCAGTGCTGTGTTGATCCTGTATGTGTGAATGAGATGCTTATCCACACAAAGAAACAGGCTGGAGATCAGAGAGCTTGCATGTACTGCCCTGCCTTTTCTTCCCTACATTGGCATTCCTCCTAACGCTTTCAAACTATTTCATGACATGGTGAGATAGTTGCTGTAGCTGCTGTCGGGGTCCCATCTACTTCACAGAGTCATTAAGACAATATGACATACGGTGTTGCTTAACTACAAACGAAAAACATCTTGTGATGACTCTGCACACACACAATAAAAAGCTTTACTGAGAAAACGTTTTATGTAATGCCATTGCTAATTTGGAGATGGAAGACTGACAGTCATATGGCCCATGAGGTATTTCAACAAACAGCAACTGGAGCTCCACAAGCTTGGGACAAAAAAAGCACTTGAAAAAAAAGTTTTATTAAATACACATTAAAAGATACTCCCTTTCTAAAAGGGTCGAGCATAAAATCTTGTGTTTAAGTTGCAGCTCTTCGACAACAAAAACCTATTCCAGTTTTTGGAATTTTCCTATTTTAGTTTAAATATTTCCTTGAGGTAATAATATCTTATCCATTCCCAAGCTGGCATGGTGTTCTTCCTCTCACTTTCCATGAAAATTTGTAGGTATGCATGACTGTGATGTGTGTCAGTATATAAAGATCAAGTGCCCCTATTATGGTGGAATGTGGCAGTAATGCCTTGTACTGTCGTGAAATAATCTCTGCCTTTCTGATAAATCCTAGCACTTTAGATGGCTTTTTTCACTTGAATCAATTTTCAAGCTAGAAAGAAGTGCTTCCGTCGCTGCATGCCCTCGTTATAGAATTAACCCGGGCACATTATTGATGTTGCCCCAAATCCCCTGCCCACTACACACTCCTTCTTGCCAAATCACGATGGCGCTTTTGCTGCAGGCCTACTTGCTCATCTGAACCTGACAGAAACTCTGGCTCAGCCATCAGATCAGCAAGCATGAGGGGTTGAGGACTCCTGTCAGCAAGCACTGACTCCTCACAGCTTTCTTTCTGCCGGGTCCATTGCAATCAATGCTTTGAGTGAACTCCTGAGGAACAAAGGCCAGGCATGCCAGCAGTGGTGAGATAGCAGAGTACCTTCTCGGGTGCCAGTCAGCCTGGCGTGGGGACTGCTTCTGCGCCGGAGGCTCCAGGACCTCCAGCAGCTTCAGAGGGGCTGACGCACAGCCAAAACCACTTCCCAGCTCTGGCCACAAGTCAGCCAGCCTGGGAGTCCTGAGAGCACTCAGCTCAAGCCAGGGGTTCCCGGCCTCCCTCTCTCCGGACCGGAGGAGATGTGGGGGATGTGGTTGTCACCAGCTTCCCCTGAGTCTGAACTGCTGGCTCTGTGACAAGCCATCCCAAAGCCCTGGTGATCCTGGCTCCCTTTCAGTCTCCTATGGTGGCCGAGACATGAAAACAGAGGGTAGATGAGAGCTGGGACTCCCAGGCTCCATTATATTTTGATGGTTATCTTTTCCCGGTTTCCCCTTCACTGGCTTCCCCCTTCTGTGAGAGACTTAAAAATGCTGTTTCTCGTTTCGTTCCAAACCCAAGAACATTCTCCACCACGTGCACATGCCAGTGTTTTGTAGTGAATGGGAAGTCTTGGTTTTACCTCATCTGTCCTGGTAACCCACCTGTGCTGCACACAGGCCACAGGTCACTTGAGCTACATGAACCCATGCACTGACCCAAGTGTCACTCATTCAAGATAAATTTGTAGTGAAGTTGCAATAAAACCACACTGAGTTCTCAGCAAACAACTCACTGTTGACAAATCACTCCTCCCCTGTGCTTGCTTGCACTATCAGCAAAAAGCCCTGGCCTTAGGCCAAAATAATAACTCAATATGAACAGGAGACCACTGTCTACACCTGTGTCAGGGCGGCAGAAATGCGGAGTCTGCACAGGACCTCAGAGGCATCTGCCTGCCTGCCCAGGCAGCTCTGAAAAGCAGAGAAGGGGCAGAAGCCATGTTGGGTTTTCTTCCGTTGTGCACACCTCAGGATCAGTGTGCTGAGCAGTGGCCAACCCCATCCCGACTTGCCGAACCCCATGCATTCCCCATCATGGATGTCCTCCTTTCTGTGTGAGGAGGAGGACAGTCCACAGTGCAGGGAAGCGTATCGGTATCAGGACCTATTTCTCCTTTCTCCAATAATAGTTTTTGCTCCTGTGAAAAGTGATAAAACTCATTTTTTTTCTGATACAAAAAAACTCTGCCTAACATGATGAATTACAAAGTGGGAATAACTAAACATCTACTTCGAAAATACCCTAAGAAATTATATTTACAACTGTTAGATTGCAAAGTAAAACATTAAGCGAGCAGGAAATGCAGGCTTAAACTTTGCCCAATACTAATTCTCAAACCTCTTTTTCTTACAGTTTCTTAATCTGTGCAGTGAGATTACTCTTATCTCTAGGAAGAAGGAGAAGATAAAGTTGTAGTATTTGTCAAGCGATCGGGTATTATTTTGATGGGCCACCCACTGTGGACCATGGTGTGAAAGGCAGTTGCAGAAATAAGCCTGCATTGCCTCTCCCCGCACCACTTCATCCTTCCCTGCACTGCCACAGCCATGCCGGTGTCAGCTGGGGCAGGAGAGACATGGCAGCAGAGACCAACCAAGGAAGAGAGCAAACTGCAAGACCTGGGACTGCTAACAACATCCAGCTTGTCCAACTGCAGCCAGAGGCTGGGCTCCACCATACCCCTCTCTGTCCCGCGGCTCCCATCCCAGTCACTTCATCCCCTGCCCCACTAGGCCACCTGACCTGACCCATTTATAAAAAAATCCCCCGCATACTTTTTTTGGGCGGGGAAGCAGGGGAAGGAAGCTTCCTGATAAATTAGGTCTCCGTTTGGGTTCACGTGTCCTGGCCGTCCCACTGTCGGTGCAGACATCAGAGGGGAGGGAGCTGCTGCAGCTCCTCAGAGCAACAATGCGCAGCGTGAAGTGGGGGTCAGGCTGGGATAGCTGAGCCACACGTTGCATGGGGAGGACAAAGCAAAATAGCCACCACTTCCCTCAGCAGCTGAGCACTGTGTGCTCCATGCACTGAGTCAGACAGAGCTTGTGGAACACCAGCACGCAAACACGCAACTGAAGACAGCACCATCGCTCAGACATGCAGAGGATCCGAATCACCCGAATCCACACTGCACAAGCATGATCAATTCTGGCGTTTCATAACTTTCAAGAGTGTAGCTTTAGCAACTATAGTGCTTTCTCAACAACTTTTTACATATATACATTAACTTTCCTTTTAAATTTTGCACATTTTCCAAGAAATCAAGAGGCATGTCTGTTACCTGATGGGCAATAAAATTCCTTTAATCTCTTATCAAATGAGTTACCCATAAATTTTAAGCTTAAATGGACTCCTAGAAAAAACTCTGTAACACCTAGAAAAAAGGTATGTCAGCTTGGTGTGAAGTTTCACAAATAACAGAGCATCAGTCTTCAACATGCTTTCCTATAGCTATCTGTTGTTAGGCATGCACTGATTCTAAGCTGAGTTTTCTAATTGCTGCAAGGTACGGAGAGGGGCATAATTCAGTCACGCACTAAGAACTTTGATTAAAAAAAAAGTAAGAGAGAAAGAGCAGCAGTTTCTTTTCCAGCCTTTGCCTATATGGCATAGTGGGTGAGAGAAGAATCAGCTGGTTTCCATTACAACAATTCGAAGCATGATCACAGTTGACGGCACAGGACGTGGGACCATGCTTACGGAATGCCAGCAAGTTTTTCGCTCCAAATAAGTTCCAAAATCATGACTACACAGAACACCTCGTGGGTGGCTGAAACCATTTGGCCTCCAGCCTTGGGGCTGTCAGCTTGCACAAGCGAGGTACACTCGACTCCTGGTGCTCGGCTGATCTAGTGGGTCAGCCAGTGCAGCCACTGTGTCACACCAGCATCCATTAGTAGGGAGCTATGCCAGCCTCTGACACACAAATATAGCATAGAAATATGAGTGCAGAGAGCACTGCCTATCTGTCTGCTTTATCAGATACCTGGAGCTGCATAGAGCAGGACTGGGTTTTCTTCTGGTGAATGAGATGGTCTAACCTGGAACTGAAAAGTCTTTCCAGAACAAAGAAAATATTTAAACATAAATTAAAGTTTTTCTCCGTTCACTTCCTTCGGTATAGCTACTCAATAATGAGGTTTAGCATCAGGTTTTTTGCTACACAATTGTTGCTACAAACCTCCTGTTTATGTTTGGTGTTTGTGTATTTGTTTTGTCTCCCTGTGCAGATTTCAGTGCTCTTTGGAAACCCCAAACAAATCTCTGACTGGGCTGCCTGTGAATGAAGCCTTTACTCCCACAGTGTTATGAAAGCAAACACAAGCCCAGGGTCAAGTGCTTCTTTTGTCCCAGTAGTTCTTTCCCACGAGTTCAATCCTGCCATTAGCATTGATTTCCACTCCTTTAATCTGGAAACGCCTATCACAGCTCCTCAAAGCACTTTTTTTGCCGAGATTTCCCAAATACTAGGAAAAGAAAAAATCGTTGGCTCCTTACCTTTACCTCCTGTTGCCTGCAGCATCTTCAGATGATCCACTGTCATTTGCAGTATTTCCGCTTTTTCTAATTTGGCAGATCCCTTTGAGATAAGAGACACATATAAATAAAGGCTTACGAGTACTAGAAACTTTAATTTGATATACTTTCCACTGAGCTCAGCCTTATGGTTTCAATTTCCCCTATCATTAGGACATTCTCAGCTTAATTCTTTCGTGAGCATCTGCTTCCCAGACTTTGTCTAAGGACTAATACCATCTCCTATCTACTGACATAAGAAGCAGCAGCACAATTTCCCTTTATTAGGGCTATAGCTCAGCACAGCTCTGGCTTTGAAGGTAGTGTAGAGATGACATCTTCATGAAATGAGGGAAATATGTAACTTTCTAGACTTCCTTTTTAACAACAAACTCAAGTGGAGAGCTGGCAGGAGTGGTCTGTGTGGCCACAGATTAAGACCCTGCTGCAACGTTATTTTTTGTGCTATTACCGGTAGGTGTCCCTGCGGACACACACCTAGCACTGTCCCTCTCCTAATGGCCTGTTAATTTTCAACGTGTCATTTGGCTGTTGAATATTCCATTCTTACTTTTTTGACTGAAAAAACTGCCACACAGTCCATAGTATCTTAAGTTAGCGAGAGGCCTACTTTGCAAGGACTAAATACTGTGCAAGAGTGTAGCTCCTCTGTCAATAAAAATCTTTTCTGACACTGAGGGTGGCTCACAGAGCTACAATACGTACTGGAAGAGTACAAAATACAACTCAAAAGACAGTATTAGTATATCAATGTATAAATAAAACTATTTTGCTTGGTAGCATTCCCTTTGATATCTGGAGCCCACCCAGACAACACAAATGTTATTCCAGTGCAAGAGATCATCCCTTGGCATCAGTTAAAATCAGGGCTGTGCAAGCTGCAGCCATCAGCGGATCATATCCTTCAAGCTAATTTTTTTCTCTTAGTCGTCATCTGGGCCACCTCACTGTCTCGGCCGGCTTCACCCAGGTTGCACATGTGTGAGTTGGGCAAAGCTCACACTGCGCTCTGCAGCCCCGCTCCAGAGCACTCATCTCTGCCACACTCAGAAGCAGCACCGTAGCTTGGGCAGGGAGGGAGGCAGAAGCGAAACTAAACCTCCAACTTGGAAACTCCAGTGAGCTGAATGTCAAGGAGCTGGGAAAGGACTGGTGACTTTGTCCTTGGCGTGTTGCAGGAAAATGGTGGGACTTTCTGATTCGAATACAGCACAGGCTCATTTTTAAGGCAGTGCATTTTTTTCGATCTGCTTATTGCTTTCAACGCTTTCCTCCTACAAAGGTTGGTGCGCATGTGAATTTTTGGTCAGAATTCCCCATTTTACATGCAACTACATCCTGTAGTTTTCTCAGATTTCATCTTTTCCATAGACACAGTACAAGCCGTCTCAGTGAGAGTGACTAATAGCTAAAAACTGCATGGTGCTGGGTAATTTCCAAAGGCTCTGTAGGACTTGTTTTATAATGTTTGTGGTTTTCAAGAAATAAACAATAAAATGGGACAAACAACTGTTGTCTCTTGCCCCTGTTTATCTAGCTGAAAATATCCCTGTCGCTGTTTTGCCAGAACCAACACAAGGGCACAGTGGCAACTACCAGTTACTAAAATCATATTGCAGGTGACACAAGTGATGCTCTCAACCAATACTTCACTTTTTTTTTTTTTTCGCCAGCTTTTGCTCAGGCCAGGGATGTAACAGGCCTAATACAGTGCGGTGTTTGCCACGTAGCTACCACTCACACTCAGCACCTCCCAGTCCTGCTCTTAGATTTTACTTTCTGGGGTTTTTTATTTTACTATTACAAGGAAGTCAGGTTATTTATTTTCAGATGTTTCATTTTTATTGAAACATAGTGTCAGTTGCACATATCCATAGATCTTCAGACACTTCCAGCAAAACAGGAACAAGATTAAATATTGAATCAAAGCCCAAAAAATAAAATTCAAGATATGGAAAAAATTAATTTGAATATAAAAAACAAAATGCCTTTTTCACAAAACATTGTACTCTAAGCTTTTGGTCTGTAATTTCATGACCAAGGAGCTGAGCCAAAATTAACTGGAATCTTCCAGACTTCATACTAAATACTTTCTCACTGAAAGTCTGAATATGTCACTGACTTCACTAGTTCACACAACATGGGCCTATTCCATCTCCTAATGCACTGGTTCCAAAGAGTCATCTTAAAACATGAATAATCCAGACTGTCTGCTCCCTTTTCAGGAAACTGGATTGATTAATTTGCAACGGAAAGTATAGATTTGAAAATAAAGGTCCCTTTAAGTAGCGGCTAAGTAGATTATATTTAAAGATTTAGACAGAAGGCTAATTGACATACAGGTTTGGGACTTGTGTTAGGTTTGTGTATTTTTTTTTTATTTATTTAATATGGAGTAAAGAACATTTTTAACAAAACCACTACTGGAATTCATCGAAAGAACAGAGGCAACATGAACACAGTTACCCTTAAGGGAAAAACAAGCCAAAGAATGGAAATGTTTTTCAGCCTTCTAATGAATTATGTTTCTAATAGTTTTGCCACAACAAAGCATTTTATTGAAATGCCTGCTTTGTGCCAGATCAGGACACATACAGTATTATTTTAATGAGATTTACAAGAGGACTAACATTGCCAGATGAGATACAGAAATTTATACAAAAAAAAAAAAAAGGCTTACTTGTTTTTCAAAAGCAGTTGGCACAAGCCGCCTCAGCTCTGATAAACTGTTATTTATACGATCACGGCGCCTTTTCTCTATAATCTATTCCCAAAAAAACAAAACACATTAAGTTTATAAAAAATGTTAAAGGGCAAAATCACAGCACACATGCAAACTGTCAGATCCAAAAATAATTAAATGAAACATACCCCTCTTCTTTTCTTTCTGGCCATGATCTGAGATGTGGTTGTTGGGGAATTTGAACGAATGACAGAACTATTACTTTGCCTGCGAAACAATAAAAGTATGTCAGGTGTTGCACAACTTGACACTACTCTCTGAAGACACCTTAGGTCACCATATTACATATGCATAGTGCCTCTCATGCCATTTTCAATGCTTAGAAGGTGTGCTTTGCATTGCAGTGTTTTTGAAGACAGAGATACATTTCAGTTTTGACTGCCCCAGTATACATTTTGAATTGATAGAATACTCTGTTGGAAATAAAGTTCTTTTCTGGAGAAAGTTCACTGTCCAGCTGTTGGAAATAAAGTTCTTTTCTGGAGAAAGTTCACTGTCCAGCACAGCAGATTTAATTTTCTTTGCATATAAAGCCCTGACTACCAAGCATAGGCTGAAGAACCAAGCCCAAATCCACATGAACCATCTCTATATGGCAACAGCAGTGGTAAGAGCACATACCCGATGACACAACCTCTGCCAGGCCTGCTGGGTTTTGACATTGCTGCCCATTCCTACATGGTCAGTAGATGCTCAAGCAGGATACCAGGTGCCCAGCCTGGATCTGTTGCATTGTCTAGTGGCAGGAGCAGAATTCAAAATATACTTTTAAAACTATACTACCCATGAGTATGAAGTGGCTTTTATTTCATCGTGAGCGAGCGAAAAAGATTCAGTATTTTTTAATACTCATTTACCCACTGATGAGGACGAGATGGGGCTCTGGTGCATGAGCCTCTAAATTGGCAGGAGTAGCCCTGAAACCCCTCGGCGTCCCCACAGCCCGCCCAGCCCGGCCCTCCCTGGGCAAACACCACTGCTCGCCCTCGGCTCGCACGCCGGGTTTGCTGAAGTTCAACTGCTGCGGATCCCTGCTTACTTTCCACGGCTCATTTCCCATTGGCGCCGGTTCCCTTAGGTTGTTCGGCCTGATCAGGAGCGATTTTGGAAAAGGTCTGGTTGCAAATGGCAAATTAAGTGGAGCTAATGAACCGCAGCCCGGTGGCTCCCAAGCTACTGGAGCGCTCCGCGAAATTTCGAGGCTCGGTCTATCCAAGAGCGGGGATAATTTTTGGTGGGCTATGAGCGAGATGGCAGCTGACCTGGAGGGGGACATAACAGCTCTGCCCTTGGGGGGGCCGCCGTCCCCCTCCCCCTCCCTCCCCGAGGGGGTGGCCGGATCTCCCCATCTCCCTGCCCCATCTCGGGGCGCCCCCGGCCCGCGCCACCGACGGAGACGGCGGCCCCGGAGGTGCCCCACTTACCCCGAGTAGTTGTTCTCGCTCCCCACGTCTATAGTTTCGTCCATATCGCTGTCTGAGGTAGTTTCCTCGCAAGGTCGCTTCATCGTGTGCACGGCGCGGGGGCAGAGATAAATAAATCCGGGGAGGCTCCGGGCACGGCTCGGTACGGCTCCGCACAGCACGGCTCCGCACCGCCAACACAGCAAACGCTCTCTGAGGCGCTTTCCCACGCCGCGGCACAGCCTCAAGCCCGACGGCCCGCCCCCGGCAAGGCCCGCCCTGCCGAGGGTGACGGGCGGGGCCGCCCACCGCCGGGGCGCGGAGCCGTGCGGAGGAGCGGGCGGTCACCCCGCGGGGGCTCCGCCGCCCTCGGCTCAGGGCGGACGGGGAGCGGAGCCGGCACGGGGTCGGGGAGGGAGGGGCGCGCGGTTCCGAGCATCCTCAGAGCTCGCCCTCCGGGGAGAAGAAGTGGCACCAGGCTGCCGGAGGAAGCGGGGTGGCCGGGGCGGCCCCGCTGTCCGTGTCTCACCGGGTATTTGGGAAGATCTCGCGTCCCCCTCTGCCCGTACGACACGGACCGGATCAGCCCCCGCCCCGCGCTCCAGAGCCCCGGGCGGTGGCAGCAGCCCCGGTCTCCTCTCTTGCGGTGCCGCGAGTTGTGTTATCAGGCACACGAGCGCGCGTTGGAGAGTTGTGTAAATCCCGGGAAATGTACAAATCCCTCCCGGCCGGGCGCGTCCCCGGCCGCTCCGTCCCGCTGGGCTCCACGGGCGCTTGCAGGGCCAGGAGCCAAGCACGGCGATAATCCCTGCTGGGAACGACTTGGGAGGAAGTTTAGCGTCTCGCTCACCGGACGATCTGTAGCAGGCGGGTTTTATTTTGCTTTTGTTTGGGATTTCCCCACCCCGTTTGTTTGTGTTTTCAAATTCCGAATTCCTGACAAAATACATTCGGAGTGGTACGTTCTCCGCAGAAATTTAATCTTTCAACTGTGGGGACTGCCCCTGTCTGCCTGTTCCCCCTCCATCCCCTTTGCCACCTTCCTAGGAAGATTTTTCTCCCGCCCCTGCTGCCGGACGCTGGCTGAGAAGGGCCGGGGCGGGGAGGGTTCGGACCAGCTCGGACACCGCCGCATTACCCCGGCCCTCGGCGGCACACGGAGCCGCGGTCGCCCAACATCCCGGAGCACTCGCAGGCTAGAGGCGAGGGGGCTGCCCTTGCCACGACTCGGTGCCTTGTCGGGACCGGGGTAGCCCCCTCTCCGCCCTGCCTGGCCGCCCGGGGCTGCGGCTGCCCGGCCCGGGCTCCGGGGAGCAGCACCTGCCGGAGAGAGACGCGGGAAGCAGTTGCCGGCATCGCCGCAAAATGACAAGAGTGGCAAAGTCTCCCCTTCAGCGCGGCGTGGCCCCGCCACCCTTATCGTGGCACCGGGGCCGCCCCGCTCTCGCCTGTCCCGATTTCCAGGCGGCGACAGCACGGTGCTGCTCCGGACAGAAGGAGGGAGGCCCGGCGGGTCGGGGAGCGAGGAAAGAAGGGCCGGAGGGGCCGATGGCTCCGGCTTTCCTTTCGGGGCAGGCTGAGAGCCGGAGGGAGCGGGCACCTTCCCGGCGCGGCCCCGCTCGGCAGCGCCGGTGCCGCTTCTGCCTGCGGGCGGAGTTTGCCCCGGCTGCTTTATATTTAGCAGCCGACGGCACCAATGACTCAGTTTTCCACTCGGTTAAACCCGTGGAAGGTACAGGTGGTTTGGTTCGTTCGCGGGTGTGCGTGAGGCAAAGGGCCGTGGCGAAAGAGAAACCGGCGCCAGCTCTTTTGTTCGCCAACATCCGCCATCTCTGCAATTATATTTGGTGGCACGTCGGGTGTTTGCCCTTTCATGTGGATGTTGCTACTATGTAAAGGAACAGCGGGATTTCATGCCTCATTGCCCTACCGGGACATCCTTTTCATGCCCGTGTTTGCAGTTACTAAAAGCTCCGCGGCTGCTCAGACACAACAGAAGCGAGCGGCCACGGGAATGGCGAAGACAGCTCCGGGGAACTTGGGACGCACTCCCCACAATGGCCCCTTTGATGGGACCTGAACAAAAAACCAAACCAAACTAAAATACAAAAAAACACCCCAAACAAAATAACCCCAGAAAACAACCAAAACCCCACGAAAATATCCCCACGAAGAAACAACACAGAAAAGTATCGGGATCTCTCGGGAGAAGTGGATTAGCAGAGACAGCCTATGGCGCCCGACTGCAATTTGAAGTACAAACGCTTCAGAAGTCTGGGATTAGACTCAGCAATTTTAGTGCTCGATGTAGGGGTTTCTAGCATATTTTAAAAACCCCAATAAACAAAACAACCCCACCCCAAATTCTCTTTCATTGTCTGTGCTGTAACGATACGGGGAGACCCGAGACAGCCGGGCCTGCTCCCGCCCGGGGCCCTCGTGCTGGGCGCCCCGGGAGCGGCCGGGAAACGCTGCCCTGCCTCAGACATCGCCTTTCCGACCGGGACGAGGTTTGGAAGGTCTGAGTTAAAGTCCGTGTTACTCGGCCTGGGCTGCAGCTGCTACAGAAGCGCCTGCAAACACGGGGAGGGTCCAGCGTGGGTGTCCGAACCCCCGCTAAAGCACGCGAATCACCCGGGTGTGTTGGTGCTTTTCCGAGCTGTCTCGGAGTTTTGCACAGAAATCTTTCACGTCACGCGTCGATGCCGCTGGATTTGTGATTTCTGCTCACTCTGGAAATAGCTCGTGCTGCTTTATGGTATTTTTTTCCCCTGGGGCACAAGTCCCGCATGCTGTTTTCCTACAGAAACCTGAGCTATCCTGTGGTTACCTCCCCGACTAGAGCTTATGTCAGCGTCGTTTGTCGTGGATCCGGCTACTAAATCCTCCTGGCAGCCTCGCTGAAGTCCCTCCTCCGGGAAACTTCTGTTTTCATTTTGCCCAGTTAGGGATTTTTTGTTTGTTTGTTTGTTTTAAATTATTTTTTAAGAGATCTACCTGCTCCTCGGGTGAGAAATTACGGGTTTTCCCGGGACGCACTGAGGAAGGCAAGCCCTCGCACCTTGCCAGGTGTCGGGCTCGCCCCCTGCGGCAGGTGCGCTCCGACAGGCAGGGGCTCCGCGGAGCAGCACCAGCACCGCGACCCACGGGCAGAGCCTTTGCGCCTGGATGTATGGCTCCCGTGCCTCTGTCTCCAGCGGCCCCTTAAATCGTGGATCCCGGGAGCACTTGCTGCGGCGGGATTGCCCGCTCAGCTGGCAGCACGCAGCGCTGACAGCCACGCACTTGAAGCCCAGAGAAATGCGTCTTTCTCCGTTCCCCGTTGCTTTTCCCCCCAAAGGGAAAAAGCCGGGCGGACTCGCGGCTTCCCGCCAGCCTGGAGGCCCCGCGACAGCCCCCGCCCTGAGCCACCGCCGGCAGGGAGAGCTGCGTGGCGACCCTCGCTCCCCGGAGTGCCCCGAGCAGCTTTTTGCCGGGAGAGCCAGCCCCGGCCGGCGGGCGGGCGGCGACTCCGCGGAGGTTCCGCGGCCCGCAGGCTTCCTGTCCCGTCCAGGGGACGGTCAGGCAGCTCCCTCTCTCTCCCTCCCTCCTTTCTGGTTTCTTGTGGGTTTGTTGTTTGAGGTTTTTTGTTTGTTTGTTTTTCCTCTCGGCAGACGCGGTGCTCCCTGTGGCTGCGGGGCCCGGGAGCGGCGGAGGGACGCGGGTCACACGGGGCCAGCCCGGCGCTCCGGGTGTCCCCCGGCAGTGGCTGAGCCGTGGGGGCCCTTCCAGAACCGGCTTGGCAAATAACCAAAGCAGGACATTTCTTGCTACATCTAGAGAGCCGGCTGGTGTACAGAAGCCACTCTTGTCTGCTCCGTCCACGAAAATGAAGTTTTCTTTCCCCCGGGATTTCAGAGTTGCCACTTTTACACGTCGCTGTGAGCCGTTTAGGTTTAAATAGTTCGGGGGTTTAAAGACTATTTTAAAAATGTGCGTGGCCTTCTGAAGGAGCTGAAGTTTTGCTCAGCAGCTCTCTTCAAGGGAACTCGAAATTGTATCGAGTTTCTTTACTGAACACGAGAGGCACTCAGACTCTAAGTCTTATAGCAGGTTTTTTTTATATGTATATACTTTACTCTCGCCTTCTTAATAAAACATTTGCATCCCATATCCTTCACTCAGTATGCAGCCTCTTAGGGATAACTGTTCTATTACTTTTATGTTACTTTTTCGTGTTAGGAAATTCTTAAGAACAGGAGAGAAATACAATTCCCATTCAGGGACTGTGGACAATGATGACACTGGTGTTTTGGTTTTTTTCTTTTTCTTGATGGATTCGTCACTAACTGCCAGGAAAACAGGAGAAAAAACCCTTGATTTTTTTTTCTCTGATGAGATTGTAAGTAGATGGTTAAAATGATTTCTGGTCACATTCATACCAAGGTAGGATGAACAGACTGAAGAAAGAGCAGAGAACTGAGGAAACTATGACTGAGCTGAGGGAAATAATGCTCAAAAAAAAAAAAAGAATTTAGAACGTGTGTCTTTGCCTAGACAGTGGCTACACACGGGTGGAAGTGGATGCATGGCATTCCACGCAAGTTTGTGTTGTGGAAGAGTATTTGACTATTAGCTGGGTTGTAGGATTTTTGCCAGTGGGTCACAGTAGGGCCTGATCCACAGATGATTCCTGCAGTAGTACAATAACCCCACAGATACTGATAAAATTGCAATGCCCTGAGATGGATGCAATTGCTCCAATAGATCACTTCAGTTTTGGGAAGGATAAAAAGTGCACAAAAACTTGCTACAATAAACTTAAATTTCAAGCTGAAGATGGTGAGGCAAAAAAGTAGGAAGAAAGATGCAGTGGGTATTTATAGACCTTTCTATGTAACAACTTTTAAAGTTTATCACTGACCTACATCTCCACAGATCTGGTCAAGTAGTGAAGTTGACTGTTGGGCTTTTAGGCTGATCACAGAACATGTAACTCTGCATCTTCTGCAGTGTGTCACACTGCTTCTCTGCTTTCGGTGTCTACAGAGGTCAATGAACGCACCCTCCTGGGTCGAGTGCTGCCTCCTGGCCCCTGGTCGATAGGTGCTGCATGTTTGTCCAGTCCTCCCATTCAAAGCATGAAATGCTCTCCCTGAGAGCTGTCACTGCATCGTAGGTGACACGGAAAGACAGGAACACCTCCTCTGGCTCCCACTATCTGGTGATAACGACGGTGATTGAACAGCACCTCAAGGAAGGCGGCTGGAGAGGACAAACCCTGCAGTTGAGAGCCTCATCCTTAACTCTTTGCACCTTGGCACACTTCCTATGTGAGCTCAGGCACTCAGGACAATTAATTAAATTAACAAAAGGTACAAATTAAAAGTGTCTGTGAACTGTATTGAAACTCAATTTGCATGCTCTTATACACATCAGAACTGGCTGCAATTTGATTTAAATTAATTCACTTTCTGAATAAAATAACATTGAATAGAATAAAAGCAGCTTTAATTTTGAATGAATGTCTACATAGAATTATTTGTGGTTTAACTAATCCACTCTAAATATTAACACTGTTGATTTTCCTGGGCATTTCCAGCTAGGCTAGCTTGCTTTGTGCCTCTGCTTTAGGCTCCTATCAGTAAAATTGAAATAGTAATTGCCTGCTAAAGTTTCAAGTCATCGTGTGAAGGATCTTGATAATGACAGCATTTTGCGTGATATTCAGCATATATGTTTTGCAAAAGCCAGGCCTTGATTTTCTATACATGTGCAAAGTTCTGGCCTGGTAATATTTTACATGACTGTACCCAGCTGTACATGACCAGGGGAGACATGCAGCCGTGGAGAATTAGGGCATCACTGTGGATTTTAGACATCCACTGAACATCTCCTTGGATTTGGCTCTCTGTTTTCTTCAAAGACTGTGGGCCAAGATTTAAGAATTCTCTAACTTCAGTCATCTTAATGAACAGCTTCAATGGTGTTAAAGGGAACTAGGACACTTGCTTTACTAGTGGAAATCAGGCCACTTAATCACTTCACAAAAATATACAGAACCTAATCTCAGAGTTTTTTGCACAATATGAATTATGAACTTTAATCTATTTTAAAGGTAGCTCTATTAAAATCCATAGATCTGTATCAAGAATAAAACTATCCTATTATAATGGAAATAGAGTACTTGTAAAAATGAGCACATAATCACAGCTTTCTCATTGAAACTCATTTCTGTTGAAATAAATTTTCACAGTGGTGAAGCATGGTTTAATTCACTAGTAACTGTGGCAAGTCTAGATAAACACATCCTGTGTCAGAAATGGGGATCTTATTGAATTTTTGTAATAAAGACTTGGTGGGTTTTGAAGTAAAGGAATTCTATCTTTTTTTTTTTTCAGTTCCTTCTTCTTTGTCAGGTTTTTACAGCATTTTCCTTTATTTCTTTTATGTTTTTCACTCTAAATGGGCCGTTTTGGGTGCTTTTTGGATGCCAAAAACTGGAGAATTGTCATTATTAGAGTTTTATTGTTGGTTACTCCTTTAAGATAAAAAAACCCCATGCTTTCCAGAGAGTTAGCAAGGAACAAGTTTTAAGGGAATGCTAAGGTTTTAGCCAAGATTTATTTGTGAAAGAAAATAGTGTATCAGGTCCAGGTTTTAAACCTTGCTGTTATAATAAAGCACTTCACTTAATGCTCTAAAAATACTCCTTTATATAGACTGTGCATGTGATAGAAATAAACAACCTCAGCTATTCTGGATAGATCTGTGGTGTTGTAGCAAACATGCTCAGTAACAGTAGTCATTATTGGCATTTGGAAGGGACTTTGAAACTACAGATCTTGCAAAGCTAGGTAAATAAAAGGACACACTAAACATTTGCTTGTCAGTAGAAGAAGTTATGATCTCTGGAAATAAAAAATTATTAATGAAAACATCTTCCAAGTCTCTGAAATAAAACATGTAGGGTCAACATGAATACTCAACTGGCAAAATTTGTACGCAAATTAAACAGGAATAAATTCAATCAAGAGCCAGGGTCTTACACCGCAGAAGAATTTGGATCAGAATTTTCAGCCAAAGAGAAGCTGTTTTTCCCCAAACTGAAAGTTTTACGTACTGCCATGAATGTCTGTCCATGTAGAGAACAGTTAATCTAAACACCAGGAAGTTCCCTTTTGTCAACTGCTGTCCAAGGGAGAAAAGTTGTCTCTGTTCCGTTCTGATCAGTCTCGTGTCTTATGGCTGCCTGTGCTTAAACAAGTATTTTTGTGATTCTTTAGTTAACATCATGTTTGATCCTGCTGAGCCTAATCAGGAAAACCTGTGTTGGCTGGATATGACTTTTGCTTCAAGAAGGAAATTGAAAAGCTCTCTCTGCAGGAACTGGGCCTAATTCCAATTTTCTTCTTACTTCTAAAAGAAAACAATTTTGTGAAGGTATTTTTGATTTATAGTGATAAACCTTTTTCTCTCCTTCAAAATTATAGGACTTTGGTAGTATTTTATTTTAACATCTTTCTAATTAATTTTATTCGAAGTATACTTCTTGTTACATGTGGTTGAAAAAAAATACATCATATTACAGCAAATATAGATCAGACTTCGAGAGGAAAGCTCTACAGCTCTGAGGACGTGTCAGACTGATTGTCAGTCACTTAAAAAGTGTTCACTGTTCTTCTGGTAAAAGAGATGACAAATTCTGTGCAGACTGAAGGCTTTCCAAAATGCAAAATGCTTTCCTTTGCTTGGTAGATTGTTTTCTTGTGTGTCATTTTTATGGCAGATGTTAACCAAAGCACATTTGCAATTACTAAGAGGGCAGTTTGCTTTTGCTGCTTGCCAGTTCTGTGCGGGTACTCGTGCCCACCTTTGCAAGGAGCAGAGGTTTCACTTTTGGACCCATGCTGTTCCTTTTCCAAATTCCGTTGCAGGGCCTGAGGTGGCTGGCAGCTGGCATCTCCTTCCCTGGATATATTCAAAAACTGTCTGGACACAACCCTAAGTAATGTGCCCAAGTGACTCTGTCTGAGCCAGGGAGTTGGAATAGATGACATGCAGTGGTCCCTTTCTGTGATTTTGTGATCCTTCTGGAATTACAGCAAATGGACACTCCCCCTGACAAGGCACCATGAGGTGCCCCAGTGTTTTTATCCTGGTGTAAAGGATAAACCAGATGCTGCTATTTCATATTTCCTCCTTCCAGCTTTCAGCTTACCCACTCTTGTATTGTTTTTGACCATGAAACACTTTTTTCAACTAAAGGTTTTAGCTTCATTTTTGGAGCCAAATCTCGGTCTCTGAAACTTTCTCTTCTTTGGGATCACTGCTCCTACTTGGAAAGCTGCCCTGGCCTTCTGCAAGTCTTTATCCTTACCTTTCTTTCCGACTGTTGCTTTATTTTTTACTGCTCTTCATGAGACATGCTCCCTTCCTTTTTGCCAGCGCCTTCTCTGGGAACAACCTGATGATGTCTTGTGGACTGCAGCTCACAGAACGTTCTAGCAGTGACTTCCCAGTCATAGAATGGCTTTTACATGATGTCTCTTTTGACAGACTCTCCTTCTTCATATGTCCTTCTCCCATCTTTGTCCTTTACATAGCCAACATTGAATTTCTCTTCTTCCTTCTTAAAGACCTTGTCTTCTCTGCTTCCTTGAACAAGGCTGAGGACATCAGTTCTTTCAGTCTTGGAGAGTAAGGCTTATAATGCTGGTGCCTTCTCTGCCCTCTTGTTTGCTTAGATGTGAAAGTTGTTTCTAAGGGGAGCTATCAGATTTTCCTACAAAAGCAGAGGATAATCTGACTTTTCTGCTAGTCAGACTAAACTTTGTTCAGGCTCCTGCCTGGCTTCCCAAGCATATCTCCTCTCCGTGTTTCTGTGTTTTTAGAAAAGCTGTTCCTCCTGGACAATAGCTCTGGCCACATTGCTCCTGTCACTCCCCCTGGAACACTCATTCCTACTCTGCCTGAAATACCCCACCATCACCATCTTGGCCTTTCCCCAGCTCTCCCTCACTCCTGCCTTTTCTCTTGCCATGTTCTTTCCTCTCTTATTCTGGTAGTCTGTTCAACCTAGATTTATCTGCCTTCCCCGTTCCATGAGTGCGGAGTCTCTGAAGCTCTTTGGCAGGTTTTCCAGACACTCTTAGGGTTATCAGTGGTTGTGCAGGGTTCTCAACATGAGGGCTGTGATGGTTGTCTGTAACATCTGCTCGGATTCACCACACTGATTTTCCAGGCTCAGCAGATGCTCCCCAGTGCAGACTAGCTTCAGTATTTTCCAGGTTATGTTACAATAGCACTGCTACTTTGTAGTATTACCTTTATTATTCTCCTGTATTACCTTTAAATTGTCTCTGGGCCTAAGCATAGGTGCTGTGAACCCAGAGTGCCCCCATGATTATCAGGTATGTTCATGCCCCCAAGATGTCAAAGTGTTCCCCTCAGCCTTGGAGTTCCTGCTGTCTGGAAGTCGCACACCGAAGTATTTCAGCATGGATGAAGTTTTATTTGTCAGGTGACATGTGAGAGCAGCACTTGGACCCCATCACCCATCCATCTCTGTGGGAGATTTGGGTTCCTGCAATCAGGAGGGATTTTTCTTCCCGATAGGGGAATTCTGAGCTGGCACAACAGCCCACTGGCTCTGTCAGGGAAGAGAGAGGTGAGAGGGATGAGCTACAGAAACCTCCCTGCTGCTGCCCTTCCTCAGATGCCAGAGGGTCCAAACCTTCCTGCTGTGAGAGGAAATCTGACAAAAAGGAGAATAAGAAAAAAAATCTTCTTGCTGGTATTGAGTAAGGAGAGGGAATTGTCATGCAGAGCAACTGCCCTGCTGGAGGCAGTCACCAAGCACCTGCCTATTTGAATTTGGTCAGTACCCACACGATGGGTGTGTGTCACTTGTGTCACTTGTATGCTCTGCTTCTGAAACCAGGTACTCCGCAGAGCTCAGGGGCTCAGGGCACAGTTTCATATAGAGTGAGATTTTTGCTGTGTTTACAGAAGGGCCAGAGTCCTTGTGCTCTATAAGTCCGTGGGATCTTCTGAAGTCCATCATGTGGGTTATTAACAAAACAGCCTCTCATGTGATTCATACAGTAAAACATAACATAGCACAAGTAACACATATTTAGATTTCCAGGACCACTCTTTGGTGCAGAGTTTCTACAGGAATTTTGACTTCCTTCTAATTGAAATAATCTCAAATAAAAGCACTGCAGTAAAGAGAGAAAGATAACTAACAGGCCAGCTATAAAGAGGAGGTGCCAGCAATGCATTACGGTCTAGAGAGGAATGTCTGAGGGAATTGTTGTTTAGCCCATTGATTTCTTCTGTATTGATCTTAAATGGGAAGTAAGGAGACTACTGGACTGATGCTAAATAGAGCATATAAATTTATTTAAAGTTTAGAAGATCTGGCAACAGCAGAGAGGGCATGAGCATGACAGAAAGCAATCTGAGGAGCTCAGGAAACACAGCCCAAGCTGCAAGGTGAATTGTGAGAATCAAGGGTGCATTCCAGTGAACAGGAGGGCACAGAGTATTTTTAGCATAGCAAGTCTATGTGGTTGCTGTAGCTCAGCTGGTGAAATGGCTGTGCACTTGTGGAGCAGGCCTGCACAGGGGAACAAATCCTCCTGGCACAGCCAGATGCTGTCATGTCAGAGACAGACACAGGCAATTTAACCCACTCACAAGGCTCAGGAAGAAAAGGGATGGCACTGGTTGCCCTCTCTTGTGCGTTTCATGCTGTCCTTGCCTTCTTGTTCAAGTCACAGTTTTTCAATTCAGAACATGCCTTGTGCAGAGATCAGAGTTAATATAGGAAATATTTAGAAGGATGATAGCTCTGTGTAAAAAGACAACAGAATTTCATTGCTAGGGTCAGGGGTAGTACAAAGTACACACGTCCACAACACACCTTTGTCCACGCAGCTGTTTCTCACCTTTCCCTTCCCTGTGGGCATAGAGAGCATTTGCTTTGCCACCATCACCCCTCTCCTTTTTCATGTGTTCCTCCACAGTTTAAGACTCCTTAGGTGGGAAAAATTTAAGCCATTCAAAAGTAATGGAAGAACCTGTTGAATTAATTTTCAGTGTAGCCAGTTTTTCAGTCTTGGGTTGGCTGTACTTGTGATGTTTTGCTAGGGTTTCATGGTTGCTGGCAAAGTGACTAGGCAAGTATTTCACAGAGTCATCTAAAGAAGAAAAGAAAGCATCCTAACAGAACACATTCCAGCAGATGACTAACTTAAAAATACGTTTTGATACTTGCTCATGTAACCCTACATCACATACAAAATTGTAATGGATGAGAAAATGCACCACTGGCATCTCTTTTCCTGCATCAATAAGTAGGTTGTTCGGCAAAGACGTGTTCAAATACCTTTGTGGGAGATATTCTATGCCTTAGAGCATAGGGTGTGATAAACACTTGTTCTGAAATAATGCTGTAACTGATCTGCTGCTATTTTGTACTTCAGTAGGTTTGAGTAGACCACACAAAGCCTTATACAAAGACCTCTGATACTTTGGTAATAGGAACATTTTCATTGATTTCTGTATTAGCACCATCACATAGTCTATTTATTAATCACTTCATCAACAATTAATTGACTGAATAACTAGTGCTTTAAAATCTGCATCTTGTTAATATACAGTAAATCAGCTTCTAAGTATGGTAGCAATTCATGTTGAACTATTTCCCTTGTACTTTTTAATGGATTGAGTGCTCTTCCTAGACTCAAAATATCCAGACTTAGTGGCTCCCACATAAAAAATAAAATTGTTCAAATGGCAATGATGCAAAACTCCAGTTCAAAGGGTGAAAATTTTGCAAAATGTTCCAGTAATAATAAATGTAAAGTTTGCTGTGACCACTTGGTGTCATCTAGTCAGAGCTAGTTAGTTTCATGTTCTAGACTTGGTTTTAAAGGTAAAAAAATCACATTTAAACTTGATTGTCTGAGACTCAGAGGACCGATACCAGTTCTTATTCTCTCTGGGTGAGCTCCTCAGAGACAGCATTGCAGTGTCACCAGAAGACTACTAGCCTTTAGAAAGGCTGCTTTTGGGGCATACTGAGGCACATGACTGAGACTTTTTGCCCTGATTGCAAAGATATTTTGCCAATGCTGCTGGAGAGCAGACAGGTGAGTGCATGCTGCTTACTATAGCTGAGATGAAACTGATGGGTCCAGTGTCCAACAGACAGCACTATTAGGCGGCACAGGTGCAGCCTCCAGGAGTTCCCATGAAAATCTGGTGTCAGCTCAGGATAGCTCCTTATGCACCCTGCAGCTTGAGCCCTCTACCTCATTGCCAGTCTGCTAGTGACAGGAAAATATTCAGCCCTTGAATGAGATAAATAACCCCAGATCTCTGGGGAGAAGCACATTTTTCAAGAATTCCGTGTGAGGTAGAACACTTGGAATACTTTTTTCTTCCTTTGTAAAGAGCTTTCTCTGTTCTGCTCTCCAGTTGGGTGATCCTGCACTGAGTTACACCTAGCCAATGTGTAATTGCTTGGAACTGGATCCAAGGCTTGGAAAATTTTTTGTGTTTAAATCTGTACCTAATAAAATATCTACTCACTCTGTGAGGAGCAACAATGTAGAGCAGAGAGGGGAAATATTTCCCATTGACAGAAATGAAAGGCAATGTTTTGGTTTGGTTGCTTTGCAGCCACTTAAATTCAGTTTACCAGGAGACTTGGTTAGAGAGAGAATACTTCTGAAAGGGTTTTAATTGTTTCATATATCACAGTTTGCTGTGTTTTAAATATTTATGTCAATTACCTTTGCTGCTGACAGACTAAGGAATCCAATTGTGTCTAATGCTGCTTACCACAACATTGTAATATGGAGAATATAATGGAACTGGGAAAAAAATAGAGGTAGACTTAAGTGCAATTAGTGACATGCAACAAATGAGCACTTGGTTACTTATGAGAAAGAAAATGGTCACACCTTGTTGGCACTGCAACAATCCAGTAATTCAAAGATCAGAACATTGCAGACTGATGTTGACAAACTGGAGGGACTTCACATAAAATATCTCAACCCACTGTTGGACTTTAAGGACTGGTTCATGGGAAAGATTAAGGCAGCTGGATAAAGCCTGTCTATCTATATACTTTCACAACAGTAATGAATGTGATATACAGCACTGCATGTTGAAGGGCTTAGTGGGAGTTGAGGGATCCAGTAACTCCTTACAGAGTTGTAGCCTGTAAGCATAAAGAAAGGAGAGAAGTGGGTAAGGATTGCTGAAGGAGCACAAGTGCTCAGATGAAAAGAAGGAAAGCTCATGCCAAACACTAGGAAATATTACCTCCTCTGAGAACTGTTAGGTTGTGGTGAGAAATTATACAAAACCCCTTTGCTGAGTCATTTAAACTGAATTGTAAAAAATACTGTAGAAAATATGCTGTATTGGCAGAGAGCAAGCCTAGATCAGGAACAACCAGTCTACTCCCTTTCCTTTTTCCCAAGGGCCCTTTACTGCTAGTGTGGTAGATGTTAATTGATTTAGCAAGAAGCAGAACAGGGATGGCTGGAGGCAAAGAGGGAAAATTCAGTATGTGAGATTTTTGCATCGTGGGAGCTCAGCATGGCCGCTCTTAACTTACATGCAGTAGCCCCACAGACATGGCACATCACAACACTGACTGACAGGAGCCACATGTGCCTTGTCCCACAATGAGCTGATTATCAGCTCAGATCCAATCTTCCCTGTATCACTGATCAAAGGGGTCTGCATCAAGATGAACCACCAGGAGACATCATGGGGCAAGCTGGGGAACCTGCAACAGCTGCTGCTATTGCATCCATGTTAATGGCTGGTTGTGCCTGTGGAGGGGGAGTGAGAGACAAGAGGCTTTCAAAGACACGTCACCTTGCCACACTGATGTGTTTTCACCCCTTTCTACTACCACCACCACAGATTTCCCACATTTTTAGTTAATAAGAAAAACAGTTAAATGTGTCACTCTGTACATTTTATGTTTCCTTCCTTTTTTTTTGTATTGATAAGGCAGGAGTTACAGGGTTTTGGGGGGAAGCTCTATGGCAGTTGCAAGCAGCCCGGAAAAAAGAATAATTGCTCTCTTGGGAGCCTCAGGAGAAAGCTGCAAAGTGAAAAATATTGTTCTCTGCTGCATGGAAAATACTGGATGAACTTACTCATCCTGCTGAGGTCACCATGAAAGCTTGGTGGTGCCCAGCTGCACCCATCATGCACATTTAGTAATTTGCTTCTCCAAGGGACTTCTGTCCATGGCTTTACTCCTTCATGGCCAACACTATGTTCACCTGGCTAAAATCAATTTAAAACACAGTTTTTAACCTCAACACTGTCTTTATTTTGAGGGAATATTTGTGATTTTATGAAGTCTCAATTCTCAGTCTATATTTGTTGGAGTGTCTTGTTTTTAATTTCATTTATGAAGGCCACGTCAGAGAACGGTGTGAAGGTGATCAGTAGGGAACCTCATTTCTGTATAGCACCTATAACTCCATCATAGCAAAATGACCCCAAAGACACAAAGAGTTAAGCACATTAAGGATTTTAATGTGCTTAACAGTAGATCTCCAAGCTGCAGAAATGTTTTCTGTGGTGAAAAATGTTGTTTGTATTACACAGCTGGGCATGGGTTGGCCTAAGGAATAGATTCACAATGGGACACTGCAGTTTTGACTCTCAGCCTTGGCTGGCAAAGCCCATGTCTTTGAGTTGGGTTCCTGAGGACATGCAGGCATGTTATGGGGAGAGAACAGTGCCTCTGAGCAGCAGTCACACTCTGGATGTGTAGTGTCAGGTGCAGTGGATATAAATGATGTGTACATATTACTTAGCAGGCTAGTAGGACATACCACGGATATATCCAAGCTCCAGGCCTTTCTGGATCTCTGGTGCTGATGCTGGACTGCTGTGGGACACATACTGAAGCTCTCCTCTCAAGGTGGACCCCAAAGCATCCCATGCTCGAAGTTTTCAACAGCACAGCCAGCCTGGTCTGAAGTGAGTGATGGAGAGACTGGGCTTGCCCTGGAAAGAGATGAGGGAGAAGGAAAGTACAAATAAGAGGCAGAGAGTTGGGGGAGAGCCCAGACTGCTCCTCCTGCTCAGAGGCGGATTCCTGGTGTAAGGAGTGAGGACCCCAGCAGCAGGTGCTGGTCATGCAAGGCAAAGAAGCAAACCCAATTTCTCAGGCCCATGCCACCAGCAGAGCAGATCACAGGGCTGCCATCCTCTGCAGGCCACAGCCCTCCTCAGCTACTTCTGCTCAGTCCCAGCCCTGTGCTACAGCCAGTCCTTTGTAAAACAGCCAGGCTTATCTCTTTCTCTACAAACCTACTTAGAGATGAAGTGCTTGTTCCTTCCATGCTTCAAAATTGATGGATGTGAGAGAGGATATTCACTTTCACTTCCCCTGAAGTCGTGGCCTTTTGGGATGACCATAAAAAAAAGAATGAGCAGACCTGCTCTTTGCATGAACAGCACTCTGAATGAGACCCGCTGCCAGCCAGTTTCATGACTTAGTGACACGTGACCTTGAGCCCAACCAGCACAATCCTTTCTCTCTAAGTATTTAGAAAGTAATACTAATAACTCTTAATTAGAGTACTTAATGCTTCTCAAGTGTTTAAATTTTAGGGATTTTTGACCTAGGGATCTCTTTTCTTGTGATGTATTACAGCAGGGGAGACCGGACTCAGCCAGAGACTTTTTGCATTTGTGAATATCGGAGTTGCAAGATGGTGGGATGTTCTGCAGAGGACGTCCTCTGGCAGAGCCTTTGGCTGAGTGTTTTAAATTCTCACTGTAATGTAAAGGACAATCCCTTTTCTCGCTGTCAGGTTTACAGGCTGGGTAGCAAAAAGTGGACCTGGAAACTTTTAAAATTTAGTGGGGTCTGCGGACTGCTATTTGATAATGTATTTTTAGCAGAATATGATAGGTATCCTGTTCTGAGAGAAAAATGCAATAAAAACTCCAGTGAATAAATACAAGTTTTTGCTTTCAACACTCTCCTCCTGGACTCCTGCTGTCAAGTGGCCGCAGAATTCAAAGAGATTATTCTGGTGGTTCCAAAAATCTGTCATACAGATCTGAGATTTTTTTCCTTGTATTTGTCAATGTGTGACTAAGCACAAGTATTACAGGAAACATGGAAATGTTTCGGCTTTAAAGAATGGCTGTGGAAAAAGACCTCCTACTGATTAACAACTGTTGTCTAATAAAATAATTTTTGGATGTCCAAATTGCTGATTGTTCCAGTGAGGGTTACATTCTGACCAGAAGGGATCCCACCAGTCCCATGTCATCAGCCTGTGTGCACTGAGAAGAGGCTTTTCTGCAGCCATTTCCTGCTTCGAAACAATGGAGCATGAGAGATGCCCATCTTTGCTCCCCAAACTGCTTAGCCCAGTCCCTAGGGTGGCATCAAAACCATGGGAGAATGAACTAGGAGAGGAGCTGGAGTGTGAGGATGTGTCTTTGTTTCAGAGATGCAACCCACTGGATGAAAGCCCAGCTAGGATGGGAACAGAGAAGATCTCTCATGTTTGCTGGGGCATTGAGGGTCAGTGTGGGTGTAGCAGGAGCTGGCTGGAAGGAGAGCAGAGGGGGCCAGGGACCCAGAAGTTCAACAGGAGATTCTCTACTCTGAATTTCTCCCTTCATAGCAGGGACCAAGCCCAGTTGCTCTTATGCTGTCCTCTGCAGGGCTGGTACTCAGGGCCCACTGCACACACCCCAAAGTCCTGGTTGGCGCTGGGGGTATTTTGCTGTAATTGTGCTCATTCAAGTGCTCACACACACACACAGAAACTTTTATCTCTGTTACATTTTGTGGCTGTTCTTGCTGTACTGTGAGACTTTGATCTAGTTTGTCTGTCTTGTGAAGTGGCAGAGTGCTGCTGCATGGCCTTTCACAGGTGATGTGGGCAGTGCTGAAGCTAAACTCTCCACCTTGAACCAGGGCCTCATTCAGTCTCATTCAGGTCTGAGATATTCCTAGCAATACATGTTCCCTCTGCCAGTTTCTTTATGGACACAATACTTCAGCTCCATGCAGCTGGGTATTCTTAGTCTAAATGTGGCTGAAGGCAGAAAATTGATGTCACTGCCCATTTTTAATGTTGGTTTGTTTGTTTTGGGTTTCTTTAATAGGCCGCCAGCAGATGTGAGCAAGGGTTGCTTATTGACATTAATCATTACCCTGTTGATAGCCCTGGGCAGGCTGCTTTAATTGACCAGAACGAATCCAGTAATCATATCATGGAAAATATACATCACATTTATTTCAGTAGCACATCTGAATTACAGTAATATGAGTTCATGGCAAAATTCTCAGTGACTACATTAGAAGCAGGAGCAGAGCCATTGTCTGCTTCCACAGATGTAACTGAGCTGTGCCCCACAGACTGCTGTGCTAAGGGAGGACAGTGAGGCGATGTCCAAAAAGTCATAAAATTACTCTCCAGGATCCTGCAGACCAAGCCCTATTCAGACAAATAAAGAGAAGTCCATACATGGTGGTTGTGGAACTGTGTCTTTCATTATTTTGAGTATAGCCCTTCAATAGAAGGGATGGTCACAGTCTCTTTGAACAACAGAAATGCTATAGTAAGAATACATAAAAGAGACCATCCAAAAAGAAAATAGCGATTACAGAAGCCTTTCCCTTTACCCAGTTACCTACAGAAAATTATAGTTAAAAAAACAGCTGAGAAAATAAATGAAGAAAAAATCTGAGATTTAGTTTGATCAGTTTATGCCTGGGAAAAAATCCCAAGAACTTAATCAAGAAACAATATTGGTATATTGACTAATGTGTTAATGAATTCAATTTTTGTTAAATATACCAATATGTTAGATATTACATGGAAAAGAAACAAGGATGAATAGCTGGCCAACATAGTCAATTGAGCCTATTTTTTCCATGATGAATGCAAGGTCTGTGACCTTTGTTCAACAGAATGGTTGAGAGATGAGGTTTGGGACTGTGTTAAGTTGCCATGAATAGCAGAAGCCGGGCAGAGCAGATGTGATTAGTTGCCTAAACTTGACTGTGGATATATTCCCGTCAACTTTTTCTCATCCTGCTCCATGCAGCAACATTCTAACAGCTAAATATTTACTACAATGAATTTAAAATGTGGATGAATGTGCTCATTTGTAAAAATTGATAGCTTGAGGATGAGCAGAGCCCTTGGGCTCAAAGACTGTGAATATGTTATATATGCTTCACTTTCTGCAATAACTATATATATTTGTAGTTGTTATCGTGGTTTGCTGACATTAAAACTCCAAATAGCCAAAATGTCTCTTTTGAAATGATAGAATTATAAACCAGTAGGATTCTGTACAGCATGCAAATTAAGTTACACTTATGTGTAACTCTTGTTCCGTTTTTGTATAAAACTAAGACTTTATTTTACATGGGAAAAATAAAATACCAAAGGCCTTGCAGTGAGAGCTGTGCAGTTGTTCCAGACATTGAAGTAGTTTATTAATGTAGGTTTTTAAAGCAATGCTGATGTAATTTCTAATGTAACTTTAGCTAGCACCTACCTCCTTAAACTTTACTGTCTCTGAGAAAGGAGATAGACTACCCTGAAAAGCAAAGGGTACACATGCAGTAAGATGAACAATGTACACGTGTACAATGTACATATGTGCATGTACTGATAAGGTAAGTAGTCCTTAATAAGATCATTGCCTCCTCTCTTGCAGAAAAGATGTGTTTTAATCATCAGGAGACACCTGCAAGGGATTCAGAGGAGAAGTTGGTGAGGATATTGGTGAGATGGATCAGAATATTCTGCCAGTACTAGTCCAGGGAGGTTTCAAGGAGACGTAGAACTGAGGTAGAATTAGTTTTTTTAAATTTATTTATTCTTTTATGTATTCTGAGACCAGAATTAGTTTATTTTTCTTTATATTGAAGTGGTTTTTGTATGAAATACTTTAATTATAGCCTACTTAGTAGCTATACTAAGCCTCTTCATAGCAACGAGTAAACTTCTGGAGGCGAATTGATGTTTGTAACTACCTTACCTTCGGGAGGAGATGCATTTTTTGGGTTCTTTAAAATTCTCAATTTCTTTGATGCTTTCATCTTTCCTTTAAGCCATCATGATAATGCATAAAAACTAGACAACACCCAGAATCCAACCTTTTTATTTCAGTCCCCTAGTAATAGAAATATCGCAGCGTGTAAGACAAAACAATCCTCAGATGATACAAATTTAATTGACTGCTCCCTCTTATCAAGCCACTTACTAATCCAGATTTTGGAATTCATGCAGATTTTAATGGGGAGTCTCATTTTTCAAACAGTTTTGTAAGAAGCCAGAGAAGAATGGTAATAATGATTTAAATCGTTATCTAACTTGATCTATGTGTCATCTCCTCAGAAAAACTCTGTGTGTAGTTTAGACACCTTCTTGAGTGATTTGTTATCTCAGGGCCTCTCAGCCCATGCTGAATGTGCTTGGGGATCATGTGATTTCCTCGTTGCAAACCTTTGATGATGAAATGAGGAACACAGTAAAGTTGGAACCCATCTTTCTATGGCTTTGTCCTCAACTCTCTTCTCTCTATAAACTTGTACTTTAAAGCCCTGGTGAGAAAATTCATAGTTCTGCTGCCTTCCCTGCATTCTAGACATGACTGTCAGGTTGGGAAGTTATGTATCCCATGGAAATATTGCAAGAATTGAGCTATCAAGGCTGAATTTAATTTTCTTATACTTCCAGAAAGGTTTGAATTACATTAATGACAGTTTTGTGTTTGAATTTTCCTTTGCAGAGTTGTAGGGACAACACGTGAAGGACTTTTTATTAATTAAGTTCTTACTTAACTGTCTGGGTTTCCAGATTTTCCTCTGTTAGTCCTCATTAAATGCACAGACTAGTTAAAATTCACCTCTTTAGATGTTTGGCCCCAGGTTGACTGTTTTTCTGAGTGTCAGAACTTTTACTGGGGAAAAAAGAAGACCCTGAAGAATGTGATGCTACTTTATGGAGGACAAATCTTCTATTTCTACCCTGACATAAAACTCCTAAAGGTGAACAAAGAGGGAGACATGTCTAGAAATGCACAAAGAAGCTGAGCTAATTAAGAGAGCTCCCACTGCTTCCCTTCATGAAAGCTGCTATGCTTTTGAAACCCTGGAGATGGTTTCACTGTGGATTTGTGAGGTTAGGAATACAGCTGGGATGCTGAGACTGTGGGCTGGGTGGTATGTATAGAATGTGTTTGATCAGTTTCCCCGGTTGTATTAGAAAGAGATGGCATAAAACAAATGGGGTGGAAATAGGCAGAAAGGATGAGGAGCTCCCTCTGGGATAGGTTTGAACTGATTTAGATTGTGGGAATTTTGTGTGTGTATGCGTGCGTGTGTGTGTATTGAATGTATTTTTCCTGGAGATTTCAGTGACAATTTTTCTTCCTCCTAATCTTTATCAGTGTTACAGAAAACATATTTGAGCCTTCAGAAACATGAGGCACAAACCTTGCAGTTCATTCTTGCAGATGTTAGCATGGCATGCTACAGCTCTGCTTTCTGTATACTGACATGCAAATAGCTTGCCAGTCTCATCTTACACCATTACCATGATTCCCTACTTGGTTTCTTGAACACTTTCAGGTGTTCAACACAGTAAAAATACTTTTCTTGTCTGAAGCATTGTCGTTGAGGGTGTACTTGAACAATGCTATCTCTGGGATAAGTATATGTGATTGTGAATTTTTCGATAAACAGAACCTGGGTGATGCAGGACACATTGCCTCTCTTTACAAGCCACTGAGGATCAATAATGAATCTTCAGCGCACCCCTTTAAATCCACCAACATTAAGGCTACCCAGGAGATCACAACACTGGTGAGGAGATTCATATGGCTCACAGTCCTTTTTTTCATATTCACAGGCAACAGCTCCTTCACTCTTATTCTTCAGTAAGAAAAATATAAACAAGTCCTTTACACTGTCTTGAAATCCATCAAAAATCTTTGTGCCTCCTCTTCCCTGGTGAGCCTAATTCTGATCATCTGATTCTTGTATCAGCAAGGAGGATGTCCTCACTTGACAGAACCAGGCATAAGCTTGGCAGAAAGTGAAGAGCATTAATAATAACAGATGTTGTAATGTTTTGCTGTGTTTACAGTGCCCCTGTATGCTTCAAGTATCATTTGAAATTATATTGAAGTGATTGATTTTTATTTAATTACTACAAGATAAAACATTTCCAGAAAAGCTCCAGGGTTTTAGAAAATTAAATAAATAATTCAGAGCCTGTCTGAGAAATTCTGTATTTGGACCTGACTTCACCTATTAAAAACTGGTACTCAGTTAAATGGGAAAATACAATTTTGCTTCAGTTTTATTTCTCTTCTATTGTAAAGATGAGAGCTGCACTGAAATTCTGCTGGGAAACCAATACCAATAAAACATCAGAATTAAAGGGGAAAATTTGCTAAAGTTTGCTTGAAAATTTTATGGAATCATATATGACTGCCTAATTTTTCAATCTATCTTCCTTTTGGCTTTTATTCAGCAAGCTTTTGTATGGCTGTGGTTCACTTTAAGCAGGTTGCAGGTTAAAATCCTTGTTGAACTGCGGTAGGCATAGTTACATGTTAGTTCAGCTCAGAATGATAAATATTTACTCATATTAGTGCTATGCAAAACCTGATTTTTAACCTCATGAAAACTGCGACATGAGCAAAGGACTTGGAGTCTTGTACAAGCCTCTTGAGGAGATGTTCCCCATGCACATGATGCATGAAGGGCACCTTTATTCAGAAGCAGCCATGGGTTTGTAGATCTGTGAATATTCATTGAGCCATTTCTAGTGATCCTGGAAACCTGAGTTTCCTGGGGCAGCAGAAGGACTACTAACATATTTGACAAAGGAAATGGACTATGCTTTTTCTGCCAGCCAGGGGACACGCAATCTCCCTTAGAGTGTCAGCAGAGGGTCTAGCAGTCAGCCTTTGAGTCTCAGTTCCTTCCTGCTTACCCACGTGATGCTTTGCAGGACATGAGAGATGGGGCACTAGGGCAAGGCATATCCACAACAAGCAAATGTTGGTTGAGTTTGCAGTTTTCATGAAGTGAATCAACTCATTTCATCTTAAATTGCAAGAGAAAGTTGTGACATGCTAAATAAAACAATGCCATTTGCAGATGCACTGAAAAAACTGGCTAAACCAACCCAGAGCTCTTAATACATTTTTAATCTGAACATTACACAGACTGAAGCAAGGAGAAAAGACAGCAAAGAGGTTACACACCAGTAACCAGTGCTCTTTGTAGTTATTCATGAACGCCTTCAGAAAGTAGGGCTGGGCCTCCACATGAGTGCTCAGATGTCACAGACATTATCAGTCCTCAGTGAAGCCACTGAGCTTGGAGCTGTCACTGGAGATTGGTGTAAGGGCAGTAAAGGGCTGTGTGAAGGAGATCGGCCATTACATCCCTTTCCCTCTGCAAACAGGCTCCCATGAATTACCCTTTTCTGAAACATTCCCATAACAAGACTGGCTGGGGCTCAGAGGAATGCTCCAGCTGAGTGCTGAGTGCCACATTCATGTCCTGAGGATCCTATGGGAGTAATCTGTGAAGGGAGCATCAAGCACCATGCCTATGTACACCGGCTGGTGTTTAAAACCAGAATGTAGATGCATCAAGAGGGAGGACAAAAGTGATTCCTTTGGTTCCAAAAGACAAAAAACTCTCCACAACCCAAAGCCAAAATTCTGACTAAAATGCAGTGATCAGCAGCACTCTATGGCATTGTTGGCTTTGTAGATTTGGCCCTGGTGAGCCCTTCCCTCAAGAGGCAGAGCCTCCCATTGCCTACCCTGTGAGAAGCTGGAGTGCCTGAACCTCCCCTGTGTCACCCCTGAGAAGCCTAGGCAGTGGCAGCATCGTCCCTGCACTGGAATGGTAAATGCCACAGCTACTTGGCTGCCACTTTTAGCAACAGGCCAGGAAATTCAACACAGTGAGGGATTAAAGCCCATGCTCTGCAGTCTCACTTAGGCAAATATCTCTTCAAGATGGAGAACCACTCTGTGTACCCCTTTTTAGGTACACCCTTCCAAGAGGCAGAAATCTTCTCTCTTCTCTTAAGCAACTGGAAGATTTTTTAAAAATGCTTTCCTGGAATCAGGCTCTGAGCAGACTCAAAGTACTTGAACCGCACTTTGCATAGGGCAATAGAAGCTGTTCTGGTTCTTCAAAATATATCAAAGCCCCTCATTTTTTGTTCTTCCTGGACCCATTCTACCACCATTTCCAAAACCGCTTCTTGCCTACACTACTAAGAAGTCTTGATCTGGCTTTACATTAAAAAGTACTGAAGTCAGATGAGTACTTAGGAATGTGGAGGCTGTGAAAAATTTGAGTCATAAGCAACTGTATTGTTTGAATAAGACTGTCTGACTGAAAGAAACATGCTAACATTTTAGGTGTGGGGTAATTTTAAAAGTTTTTTTTACTCTTCACTCCCAAGGTTGCAATTTTAAAGCTTAGTCCTTGTGTGTTCCTAAATCCATATGCCAGTTTGTCAGCCATAGCTCACTGTTACCTCCTTTACCAGTATCTGGGTATTCCATATAGGTGGTGCCTCAGTCTTGAGGTGCCTTAATCCAAATCTTGACTACAGCAACAACACTGAGGTGAAGCTGTGTTGACAGATTTGGGATCTATTGTGTTGTTACGCTGAGCTTTGTGGGAATCTGAGACACATTGTGGTATTTTGAAGTAAACATTTCAAAAAGAAGGGACAATTTTTGGTAAACTATAGGGAGTGTGGGAGAGCAGCTTTGCTGTTAGAATAGAAAGCTGGAAAAAATGGTTTTTGTTTATTCCTGCATGGAGAGGTCACTCAGTGTCTCTGAACTTCCAGTTACCTTCTGTAAAAAGTATTACAGCTGTTAATGTGAACCATTGTAGTGTCCAAGTACAAAATCAGACAAGATGAATGGCAGAGCTGGGCTTTGGGGTTTTTGTTTTTGGTTTTTTTTGAGGGGACGGGTTGTTGGATTTTTTTATTTAGTTGATTTGATTTTGGGGGGGGGGCTTTTTTTGTTTTGTTTTGCTTTGTTTCATTTTTTTTTGGTTTTTTTTTTTTTTTTGTTCATCTGTAAAGGAGAAATAAAGAAGAATAAAATGGGTGCAAATTGTAAAGCCTTTTCTCTCTATTTTAAATTGGTGTAATAAAAAAGAGCAATATATAACAGCCACATGGAGAAAAACACAGAGGGGGAAAGGAATCGTAAGGTTAAGAAACAGAGCTCATCAGACTGGGTGCAGTATGGCATGAATCATAGGATCATAGAACCATTCAGTTTGGAAAAGAAAGTCTTCTAAGATCTTCAAGTCAAGCCATTTACCCAGCATTGCCAAATCCATCACTAAACCATGTCCCCAAGTGCCATATCTACACGTCTTTTAAATACCTCAGGGAATGGTGACTCAAACACTTCCCTGGGCAGCCTGACAACCCTTTCCACGAAGAAATTTTTCCTAACATCCAGTCTAAACCTCCCCTGCAGGATTAAATCTCCCTCCCTGCAGTAGCTCATTTACAAGTGATTTGAGGATCTCTGCAGGCTGTTACCGGTCCTGTGCCTTGGGATACCTGTCCTGTGCCTCGGGATACCTGCATCCTGTGGCTGTACCCTGCTCCTGGGAAGTGCCCAGCTGAGAGCAGCTCCTTTCCTATCACAGTTCTGCAGCTGGAGGCACAACCAACCCAGTTGACCTGGCACTTCCCCACGGATCCCTGGGCTAGGAAGATGATGGCCAAGGAAATGTATGCACTCCTGGAACAATTCTGGCCATCTGTTCCTGATTAGCCTCTGTTTTCAAGGGACTGCTAGCCGCAGGCAGGGGCCTGTCTATCCCCCAACTCCGGTGACAAACCCATTTGTGGGGTTAGAGGGAAGAGAAGGAGGCAGCAGGGTGAAACTGCCTCTCCTGGGCAACCCAGCTGGGTTATATATACTCCTAACTGCCTCCTGGAAAAGGTGGGAAATAGAGGATACAACTTGTTTCCTGCACACCCAGTGCCTCTGCACAAGCACAAGCACAAGCACCTTGGTCAGGTGTATTTTCTCTGGACTTCTCTATTTCTCTGGCAGAGAAGCCAGCATTGTCATGGCGTTTGCTGACAGTCATCTGTCCTACTTGGAAAGCAGCACTTTTCTTCTGCTTCCTAGTTTCCCAGTCTGCCCTAGCCACAGAGAAATCCTGTGGAAAAAAAGTTGAATATCAGGTTTGCATCAGAGTAAATGTATATGAGGATCTCAAATTGACACTGTGTGGGGAATCATAGTTTTATGCTTCCTAAATTTTAAGTGTGTGACTTTGTACCTTATCAGTATTCATAGCGTTTTGTCTTCTTTTACATTTTGTTGTTATGGGAAGCTCTTGGCTGCTGATTAAGTCCTACGAGCAGTCCTGAAGAAACCCGCAGGTTATTGGGAAATATATTAGTTTGTTCCAGATCTCACTTTACTTATCATCATTGGTTTTGGAAGCCAATAACTTTAAAACAGAGTTGCAAATCGTTTCATCATGTTTAAACCCACAGTGATGTGTAAGTTCATGTGTGTATGCCTTGTCTTAAACAGAGATGTACATTTTATGTCAAACACTCAAATGACCACTTAAGAACATGGGAATTTATTTAAATTTTGGCTGCTTCATAAGTGTTTGACTACATTTCCACTATATAATAATGACATCAAGAGCTTTGTTAAACTGACCACAAGATCGATATGTATTTCCTACGGCTTTCTCAGGGGACGTCCAGTACCCTAATCCTTCCAAAAGGCAACATGCTAAAATATTGCTCTGCATGAATACATGCGGAGCAAGACTGCAGCTGACAAATGAGTGTCAGGCGCTAAAGTCCAGTGTAGAGCTACGTAATTTAGTATTCGTGCTGCTGTTCTGGAATGTAAAATAAATCTAACACCAGTTTGATGTCCGCCCCCTGGGGTGAATTGATTGCTAGAATGTGTAGCTGAGGATGCTCTGCTCATGCTGGGAACTTCATGGCACATCTGTTTTCCTATCTCTTGTGTACCATTGGGTTTCAGTACTGAAAACTGCTGCCCCAGGCCATGTACAGAGGCAAACATTGGCTGCCATTTTTTGTATGTGTGTGTAAGTCTGTTTTGCACAAAGATTCAATTAGAAATGACTGCTTCAGTCCCACTGTCTGTTGATGAAAGGTTTCAGTTTCTGGTTGTAGAAATAATATCCTATGACTTAGGTATAAAATGAATAGCATATTCATCAATAAAGTGTTGCAGCAAATTTCTTGTAAGTGAAAAAAAATTGAAACAATGCGGAGCTTAAACATAATTTATGAATAGGAAAAATGGCCTGAATTGTTATGTTGCTGGCTACAAACAATTTGCTTAACTCTGGTGCTGAATCAGCCAGGTAGTTACAGTAGTGTCGAAATGGTGTTTGGCTCCAGGATCTTCAGAAGCTTTGCTAAACTTGATGGAGGACTGGGTAGAGCATGGCATTTCCTCTGGTCTGATCCTCTCCTATATTGTCTATTCCCTTTGTACCCAGCTTCACAACAGTGATCTCAAGGAAGCACAATAACTGAATCTCACTAGAAAAATGCTATTTACAATTTTTCATTCCTAACAGCCAGGAATAATGCAGACATACCATGACAATGATGACACCTGGAAACACCTACAGCATGTGTGCAGAGTGTGGAAAATCTAGGGTTTTGTATTGTACCTGCTTTGTATACCAGTTCAGGGTTCATTTTCAGCAGATTCCTTTATGGGCATAGGTCTTTTATCTTGGTGATAATAGCTAGGATTCAATTGAGTTTTGTGACAATACTTAAAAAAAATCTGAAATTACTAGGCTTCCAACAAATCATTCCTTTATGGTACTTAGATGCATGTATCAGTGGTACATCATCAATATTTTGGTGAGTTTCTACCTAACAAAATAGTCATACCTTGTACTAAAGTATCAGCATTTTAAAAGATGACTTTTCACAGAATCAGTTAGGTTAGAAAAGGTCGTCAAGATCATCGAGTCCAGGCTATGACCTAATATCACCTTATCAACTAGACCATGGCACTAAATGCCACATCCAGTCTTTTCTTAAACACCTCCAGGGACAGTGACTCCACCACCTCCCTGGGCACCCCATTCCAATGCCCAATCACCATGTCTGTGAAAAAATTCTTCCTAATGTCCAACCTGAACCTCCCCTGGTACAGCTTAAGACCGTGTCCTCTTGTCCTGTCACTGGTTGTCTGTGAGAAGCGACCAGCTCCCCCTGGCTACACCCTCCTTTCAGGTAGTTGTAGGGAGCAATAGGGTCTCTCCTGAGCCTCCTTTTCTCCAGGCTAGACAGCCTCAGCTCCTTGAATCACTCATCGTAGGAGTTATGTTCCAGATCCTTTTGCTCTTCTCTGGACATGCTCCAGCAACTCAATGTCCTTCCTAACCTGTGGGGCCCAGAACTGGACACAGGACTCAAGGTGCAGCCTAAACAGTGCTGAGTACAGGGGAAGAATCACTTCCCTGGTCCTGCTGGCCACATTATTCCTGATACAGGCCAAGATGCCATTGGCCTTCTTGGCCACCTGGGCACACTGGTGACTCGTGTTCAGATGGCTGTCAATCAGTACCCCTAGGTCCCTTTCTGCCTGGCCGCTGTCCAGCCACTCCGTCCCCAACCTGTAGCACTGCAGGGGGTTGTTATGGCCAAAGTGCAGGCTCTGGCACTTGGTCTCGTTGAACCTCATGCCATTGGTCTCGGCCTGTCAATCCAGCCTCTCCAAGTTCCTCTGCAGAACCCTCCTACCCTCCAGCAGATTGACACTCCCACCCGGTTTGGCGTCATCTGCAAATTTGCTGATGGTGGACTCCATCCTCTCATCCAGATTATCAATAGATATTGAACAGGACTGGGCTGAACACTTATCCCTGGGGGACACCACTAGTGACCAGCTGCCAACTGGGTGTGGCATCATTCACCACCTCTCTCTGGGCCCGGCTGTCCACCCAGTTCTTAACTCAGTGAAGGGTGAACCTCTCCAAGCCATGGGCTGCCAGCTTTTCCAGGAGTATGCTATAGGAGGCACTGTCAAAGTGAAGTCCAGGTAGACAACATCCACAGCCTTCCCCTCATCCACCACACCAGACACCTGGTCATGAAAGGAGATCAGGTTGGTCAGGAAGGATGTCCCCCTCCTAAATCCATTCTGACAGGGAAAAAAGGATATTATCATAATCATGTTGTAAGTGCATATTTTTGTGGCACGAGCATTTTTTGTGTGTTATGCACTCTATCTTCACGTGGCCATTTGAAAAAATAACGAAGGTCAGTTTTAAGGGAGTACCTTATTTTATATGATCTACAAATTGTTACTAATATAGCTGCATAAAAAAATCTTTAACAAAGTAATTGGTGGTCATAGAGTACATAGATATCACCACAACTGATGCTAAAAGAGGCAATTTAACACTTAGAGCAGCAATAGCAACAATTTCTGTCTTCAGAGTTGGCTTTTGACAGGTCAAGAAATTTCTAAGTCTTTCTTTCTTTTCCTGTAACTTTGCACCCTCTTCTCCACCAAATGCATGCCAGCTGACCTATTTACCTTCCATAACTCCTACACTTCAAAAGGTAGATGCTGTTGGATTGTCATTACCTAGCTGACTGAGCTAACTGAGCTTGCAAAAGTGGTAATTGTCTATGTAGTTTCCTTCTGTGATGGCAAACATTTACACCTGGGGTAATCAGCAGCTGCTGCGGTTCCCTTTGGCAGAGTGACTGATACATCAGTCAGGCAGGTGTAGCACAGGCTGGGAATCACTGCTGTAGGATAAGGCCTTGACACACGTAACTGCCTCCACACTCACTTGTCAAGCATCCAAGCGAGTCAGCGGTGTGTCCCACTGTAGAAACCATTCTGGTTATGTATTCATTATCACTGTCAGTGTATGGCAGCATTAGTAAAGTCATAACTTTTTTGTGATATTGGAAATGCATAAGAATAAATCTGTAAGCCCAAGCTGAGTCCCTGGAGTATCATATTCTATGGTAGCAAGGTGTACTCATTCCTAAGGTCTTAGCAGAGTGGCCAGGACAACTGCGCTGTAATACAAGCTCACGATAAAGTGATTTTGGGACACTTATTTCATATTGCCTGTTTTAGCCATGAAACACCAACTACCAGTCTACTCAGTGAACAATTGCAAGCAAGGGAAGACGACATTTTTACTGACTAGGGACTGTTTCTGGAGTTTGTCCACTAGATGGCTGCAATTGTTGAAGGTAAGTACTTTAGGTGCTTGAAAGGGGCTTCAGATGACAAAATCTACATTCCATTCACTCCTGAGCTGTTGTCCTTACTTTCACTGCTTAGAGAACACCAAGAACTGAGAGGCAGCAGAGGGCTGGAATTCCTCAATTCAAAGATGTCATATTTATGTGTAAAACATGTATAATCTACCTCAAAGGTGTAAAACCTATTTCATCTTTGGCAAGGGACAACTTGCAGAAAGGGGCCCAGTTGTGGCCTAATGATTTGTTGTGTCAAACTAGAACTTATGAATGAAACTTGAGGGCTACAAGGAAGGGAAAAAAGACCTTTTCCTGGATCTTAGAAAATGTAGGGACAAAGTGAGAATTTCCAGAAGTCAAGCTCTTACTTAACAAAAGAAATTACAAAAAATGACAGCAGATAAAGCAAGAAATGTAAGGGAAAAAAAATCTAATGTGGATAAGGATATTACAAGGTTTAAAGATAATCTGTATATCATGCAAAAACTAAACAAACACCTTGTCTTAGCTTTCAATAGTGATGATATTGACCATGACGTAAAAAGTGGAAAATTGAATGGGAACAGTTATCTTACAATGAGTGTGGTGGAAACAAGACTCAGATATGATACTCAAATAAGATATGGTAGATTACATAAATATATGAGTCAAGTGACTGTGTTTGCTTGAAAATCCATCTCACCATGCTTCCCAATACAATATTAGTTTCCAGGCTCCAGCAGTCTGTGGCCCAGGGACTCATGGACCCAGTATAAACATGAGGAGGGTTGTAGGTGTTGTCCTTCAGTTGTTTCCTCTTTCATTTACTTGTTCATGTACCCCCTTATCTGTTTTTGTCTTTAACCATTCACAACATCTCAGGACAAGAAATTCCAGAGGTTACCTGCAGCTTGATTGGAAGAGACAGTGAGGAACCTGTGGTGTCCAAAGCCTCTCCACGTACTGCAGTTAAGGCACTGGACAATCTTCACCCATGGGACTAGTTGGAGAAGTGTTAGTACTAACAGCAAGGATTTTTAGCACAGCTTACTGCTGACATGCAGAATAATTAAGCAAAGGGAGATAAATAGAAAACATGATAAAACATCACCTTGGTTGAATAAAGCATTGCAAAATATCTCTTTGGGATAAATAAGTGATTTTCTAACTGAAGACAATATAGTGAAGTCATGGAATCATTTTGGTTGGAGAAGACCTTTAAATCATTGAGTCCAACGTTAACCCAGTGCTGCCAAGTCCACCACGAAATCATGTCCCTGTGTGCCACATCTACACATCTTTTAAATACCTCCAGGTTTGGTGACTCCAACACATTCCTGGGCAGAGAGTTTGAATATTCCTGGTCTCTACTGAAACATTTTATATTGTACCAGCTGAGAAACTGTCAGATTGGAGACAATGGAGATTAATATGAGAGACCTGAGTTGCACATAAAAGGGATGGGACAACATGCTGTGCTGAAAAGAAACCTGTCAGGCTGCAAGGAGGTGTCTTGAGACCCTGTCTTGGCACTGGTGTCATTCAATATGCATGTTTCATGAGTTTGGAATAAAAACCAGGAATAAATTGATGAAAACTGCCAGTGATAAATAAAAAGAGAAGCATGTCAATACAGATGAAAATCAGACCATTGCATAAAGATGACTTTGAAGACTACTTTGTAGATTACTTGAGTAGAAGTGGGATAGAATTTAATAGTAAAAATAGATAATCATTGCATTGAGGAAGTCATTGAAACGTCTGTTATAAGCTAGATCTCTGTAAGAGGTAATAGGAATTAGAAATATCAGTGTGATTTGGGAGCGAAAAAGGCTTTCCCTCAGAGGTTTTATCAGGTCTGGCAACTCCAGTGGAGGTAGAGAGGTATTATTTTGCAAGACGCTTGTGAGCTTGTATTTGAAGTCTCATTCTCACTGTGTTTACCCCACTTCAAGAGAAACTGGATTAGACCAGAATAGATGCAGAAGTGTAAAAGGAGAGTGATCACAAAATCAAAGATCTTGTATACAATAAGAAAATAGCAGAGGTTGGTATATTAGCTTAGTGGGGGGGATATGATTGCTCTCTGTAAACACAGGGAAGGAGAAGATAAGCTAAGTAAAGCTAATTTAGAAAGAAACTAAATACCAATGTAAGCATAAGAACAAAAGGCTATAAACTTACTGTAAGTAGGTAGCAAAAAAAGTCAACTTTTTTTTTCATGGAGTTGGATAAATACATAAAAATTTGCTCCTGTCAATTCCTCTGGTAATAAGGGAGAATTCAGGGAGGTTTTCATTTTATCATTTTTTGTCACAGGCTGATAAGCCATTTGCCTCTGATCTCTCAGGAGTTTGTACTGGCAAAGCATGTCCCAGAGAAGGGCACTGACGACTTGGTGATACCTTTCCTGGTATGGATTAAGTGCCAGCCTTAAGCAAAATGCCAACAAAATGTACAAGAGTCTTGGCACATTTGTTTGTGGTTGGTCACACTAGTTTCCAGAACACAGTGTCCTTCCCGCTCTCTTTCGGAGAGCCTCATGCTGCCTATTTTTAGATCCCTTTTTGCCCACTGTCCGTGGTGGGGGGTTTGCCTTCAACCTCTTAAAATGCTCTTCGTGTTCTCCTTCCAGTTCCTTAATTTTTTTTTTCCACAATCCTCTTTTTCCCTCACTAATTGTGAAGCCTGCACAAGGCTGCCTTTGAGATATTTCAAAAGGACACAATGTTCCTTAAACAGAAGGTTTTCAAATACCTTCCTCTTTCCTGTCCAGGGCCATATGATCTGGAACATCTAAATTTTGTCAGATTAGCTTGATTGTTTGCTGGTCCTGCTATTAAGATTCTGAGAAAACTGCATTAATCTTATTTGCCCATAATGTAAGACACACCTGGGCACATCTGTATGAATTCCTTGGAAAGTACATCTCCCGAAAAGCCTAAATTTCAAGAGACCACAAAGCTTTTTGTTTGTTTTTTTTT
>VZTJ01002596.1:39878-100608 GCA_013397795.1 Orthonyx spaldingii | reverse complement strand
TTGTTTTTGTGTGTTTTTTTGTTTTGTTTTTTTTTTTTTTTTTTTTTTTTTTTTTTTTTTTTTTTCCCGCAGTGTGATTGTAGGGCTGGTTTTGTAGTTTGTACTATTGAAGAGAGGGAAGCCTGTGTACAGAGTAATCTCCCTTCCCTTTCTGTCCTGGTCTGTTAGTTCATTAAATATGGAATCTGTTGGTAAATACTGGAGCTGTCTTCTGCAAATGCATGTGCCTTTCCTCCCCTTGGGACTTAGAGCATGAGGGAGGAAGGGAGGCTCCACTTGTCAGTCTTGTTTTGGCTTCCCCCACAGTCAGAGTGAGGATTTTGGGCTTGCCCCAGGCATGGAGCTGGTACTGGGGAACTAGTCAAATAGCATAACCTGGTGCTATGTAGGCTCTCACCTGTGAGTAATATCAGTTCATCTTGTGGTAATTTAGGTTTGTACAGTTCATTTTAAGGAAGGAGTATCAGAAGCAGGGAGAAAACACCTGTTTTGCCTAAAGCTGTGGCAGGTCTGGTGACAGACTTAAGAAAACATTATCTCCAGATCTAGAATTAAAGTCAGATAAGAAATGGACTCATCAATGCCACATTTGTTGTGGAGATTTTTTTCCATATTTTTCCCTTTGTAAGACCAAGCATACAATCTCCCCACTCTTCCTTGTTGTATGTTGCATGCCACAAGATGAAAACCCACTCAGGGGCTTCAGAAACAGAAAAGCTTACCATGATTGGAGAAGTATGTGAAAAGATGCCCTTGCTTATTGTGCCAATGTGATGTTTCAGTAGGGCTTGTGAGGAAGAGTACCTATGTAAAGCAATAGGTGACAAGCTGGCCTATGGTCAGTGTTATGTCACTCTTCTGTGACTTTCTTTGCGCATCACACTCTAAATGACAAAGTGATAAATGGTGACTCTGTACCAAATTATTCCATTTTCCATGTGAGATATACAAATATAAATCAAAGAGGTCTTTTGGAAGCTGCCCCTTATTTTCTGCATTTCTTGCAACAAAGGACCTGTCTCAAATGTCTGTGGGACATCTATTCCAACATAAATACACCACGGTTAATGCTTGATTTGAAATCCATTATAGACATCTGAGACTAGAAAACATCCATAGTTTGTTTCTTCGATTTTGTGCCAGTTTGCTAAAAACCCTCCCAACATTTTCTATAATCCTCTTCTTTTCCATCTCTGTGAAAGGGAACATTATGAGAACAAGATTTTTCCCCCCAAGCTTCCAACTATGTCACTGCTGCAGGCTGCAGGATGTAGAGAGATACCTGGGAGTGTTTCTGTTTAACTGACTGTTGTTAGGTAATTTTAGTGGAAGTGGATAAACTATGTTACCAATAAATGCAACTGTTGTGAACTGGGAAAGATGTGGAAGGAACTGACTTAAACTTTATCAACTTGGTATCTCCAAAATGCACAGAGCTTAGGAAAGTATTTCTTGAACTATTTAAAAGAATGTATGGACATTTTGAATGTATGCCACCAATCAGTAGTGAGCAGATGACCCTGGGTCACAGTGGCCGTCAGAGGGACACCAGAGAGGTACTGTTAAGGAGGACTGTTCTGCTTTGGCATAGCTGACACTTTTCCACCATAACGAGACTATTACTTTGAACAACCTTCCTGAAACTCTGTGTTGATACTTGATATTCTCCGAAATAGGACAACGGCTGTTCTGAGATTGATTTCTTGGATTGAACTTCCTGCATGACTTCTCCCAGCAAAGCTTCCCCCAGTGAGTCAGAGTGCTGGCTAGCACAATACTGGGTTCATGGCAAGGAAAATACCACTCCCTTTTTGTGACTGAGTCCTTGTAGGCTCCCCTTAGTGCATCTCCTGGCAATGATTAGGAACATCTACTTATTTTTTTAAAGGCTACTCCCCCTCCCATAGACTTCAGTCCTGTGAAGTCCTTAGGAAACATACCAAGATCTGAAAAGCTATTGTTTGGTATTTCAAATCCTGGTCCCTTTATGTCCAGCTGGTGGGAAAAGAGGAGAGAGAGACAGAAAGAAAATAGGAAGGCGGCAGTAGGGAATGCGAGGGAGAGTTAGAAGTTTAGCGCAAAATGGAAAGAACTAGGGATAAATGGATCCAAGGGACAGAGAAAAGTGGGACAAAAGTAGAGGAAAGTATGCTTAGTCCTAGTCCTGCTGGATGTTTCACTAGAGATTTTATGCAACCAGGGAGAGGTTTTCTCTTATGAAATAGTCTGTAGGAAGAAGTAATTAAAAATACAGGCACCTCAATAAATGAGGTGAAGATTAAAAAAAAGAAAATCAAACAGCATACTAGCAAGAAAAAGAAAGCAAAAATATCTAAGAAGTATCTGGATTATAAAGACAGGAGAAAAAAATGAACAAAAAGCAAGTATTCTGTAGGTGGCTTCCTGCCAAGGACAGATGATTTTATCTCTCTGTGCCGCAGTTCTTCCCACAGCAGAATGGAGCTATGAATGCTCTTCTAATTTTTCAGAAATATTTGAAGTCTAGGAGTTTGGATTGCTGCTAACAGTGAATAATGTAGAGTGGGAGAGGCTTGCTGCAGAGATGGAGTAATTTTGGGACTATCAAGACAAAGAAAACACCAGCAGGTAATAGTGCTACTGAGCTTTAGGGAAGAAAACAAGGGATATTTAATGAAGAAAGCATTAAACGTGTATTAAAAAGAATCATATTTGTGTGCAAAGGCTTGATTTGACATGTAACTTTAGCATTTTCCCCGCTCATATTTAGAGATTTTTTTTAACATTTTGAAGTTTAATGCAAACTTTTTTTTTTTTTGCTTTGAGCTTACCCTCTCATTCCCATCTCCAAGCTGGAGGTCATCAGATTTGTTTACTATCTATGATGGAAAATCTTCGGAATAAAATCTTATCTTTTGCTGGCTGGACCAAACACACACAAAGGGATTTAGGGAATCCGATATCCTGTGGCAAAGGCAATTACCATCTGCTTGGTAATCTGATGTTGTGCTTCTGGTAAACACATATACATGTATAGACTACATGGGAAGCTATGCATGGAATCATTTGGCACTTTGTGTCCTTTCCTGAGCTGAAATGGCTTCCACTACTAACAGCTGAAAATCATAATAATTTCTTTCATCTATGACACCACTGAAAACCACATGACTGTTTTTCATAGCAAAACTCTGATGGTCTCTGTCAGTTGCTTGAAACTTTGGCTATGGTTGTATCTTTCTTACTGATCCCTGCACTGTCTAATTTCATACCTACCTCATGTATAGTCACATTATGCAAACTCTTGGATGATGCCTTATTTTTTATTCAGCACCAGTATGTCTTAAACTTCACTTGAGTCATGACAAAGTTTGGGCCATGCTTGGAAAAACAATGTCAGAAGAAGTTTGGATGGGCTTCAGGTCTCTCATATTTCAAGCAGTATTTGGCTGCAACAAAGACAACAAATTGTGACCAATGGATTTTATTTTCAATGCTTAGGAAACTGAAAAAGATACAACAAAAAATAAGAAGATAAGAAGTATAAAAGCATAAAGTTATAGTTGTATTTGTATATAAGCAGCAAGGCATTGAAATACCCATTTTTTTGAGGAATGCAGATCTGTTTCTTTGTCTCACAGATAAGTATGTGCAGAACTGTAATTAAGGATGGAATTTCTTCTGAACTCCACTCTTTTGGCTGCATGGGGAGACCTGCTGGTGGTTTTGTTTAATGAGGATAGTCCCACAGAGTTTCTGTCTTCAAAACTCTGGGATTAAAAAATAAAGAATGCAAAAGCTATGAATACTGAGTAGGCTAACATTTGCCTTATTCCACTGATTTACAAACCAAGTGTGATATTTAGTTGTCTGGATCTGGCTTATGGAACTATGTTACCAGTATGAAGTTTTGAATTAAGAAGCTGATGACAGTGGTTTCTGATGGTCTGCAGGCTGGCAGTGATCCATGGCTGCCTGGATTCAGGATCTACTCATTGGTTTGACATAGACTTTTATGTATCACTCATGGTGAGAAACACCCAAGTGTCTTCTAGTGATGCTTAAGTGTGTCTGTACAGCTGCAGCATGTGGCTCATCACATTCTTCTTTAACAGCACTCCAACTTACTGTGACTGAATTCAGGATGCTGCATATTTCTAATAGATGAAGGCAAGGACAAACTTTTCCTTTTCTCTGGAAGCATAAAGAGTTGCTGGAAATTAAAGCAGTTCTTCTTTCTACAGGGTGACAAAATAGCTACCAAGTGCTTTTAAATATAATTGCTGCCATAATGAAGAAATTAGATCATGCTCCACGAGCTATGCTGTGAAGAGCTGAGAGAAAATGACAGCTTTTATGGACAGTGGGTTCCCTCCACAAGTTTTACCTCTGGCTTTGTGATCCTTGTGATCATTGTAATGGTACACCTTATGGTCAAGCCAGGAATGAAAGGATTGCCAAGGGGCACAACATAAAATAATCTCAGCTTTGACTGACATGTCAGAATCTATCTTTAGATTGTGGTGTTAGGGATTGCTATAATGCTACTGTCAGTAAGCTAACAATGACCCCATGGCCAGAGGTTTTAGGCAGGAAGAAGATGTCTATTCCCCCTATTTATGAAAAGGGCAAAGTGCTGTCATGCACAGCTTCATTTGCAGAAGAGAAATTTGAGAGGTAACTGGTCATAGTTGTACACGTGCTTGGAATTTAACAGAAGTGTATTCTTGTAGCAAAGACTTCATTTCCATGCTCCAAGGCTTTCTGCTCAAGGTTGCTGCAGAGATCCCCATATCTGGGGTCTCTTCTGCAATGGACTGAACTATGGGTGGGTGATGGTAAGAATTACCTTGCAGTGGGATGTGGCACAAATGACAGGCAATGGTACCTTCCTCACCCCTTCTGCCCCTCAGGGAAGCTGGGACACTGAGTAAGGGAGTAATGCTCACAAAGCAGTCTAAGCAAGCCGGTCTTCCAAGGATGAGAGACAGACTTGCCAAGAGAAACCTGGGCTACTGCCCTGCCTTGCCATGGTCTGTGAGGAGTGGTCAACCTGGCATGGCTGTGGGACAGTCTTCACCTCAAGGGAAAAGGGAGTTAGAGAGATCTTTACCAAGGGCATTAGAAAGGTAAGAAATGTATTTTTGTTACCTTACTTGATATATTCCAGTAGGGTGTTTTTTTTGTTTTTGTTTTTTTTTTTGGCCTGAGTTCATGATTGTATTCCCCATCATCTTCTTAGGACTTTGTTTCTAAGTCTTTGTGTACTGGAATGTGAGAATTGATGTGGGGAATAGTCCTAGGGGAGGAACACTGAATTTCCCCATATTTATGAATTAGTCTTGACCCAATCCTACAATTTTTCAGGAGAACCCCTTATGGATGCTAATGTCTAAAGGGCTCTTGGGAGCCAGAGGGTGGCCAGCTGCAGACTGGTAGCAGTGCAGTTGGGGGATGCTCAGGCAGCTCTTTCTCTTCCCAGGCTGTTCAGTGTGGCGTGATCCCCGGACAGATTCCAAGGGTTTATCTCAGGGACTGGCGACACCAGGCTCAGAGCAGCCCTTCTAAACCATTGTCTTCTTTTGGGGTGAATCTTCACAAACTAATTAAAGACTAGAAGTGGAAAGAGACAGCTTTTCAGGAAATATACTGATTCTGGTTTTTTTCCTCTCCCTTCATTCCTACCAGCAGCTTGGATGGGACCTGATGACTGCTTTCTGCTGCCTCCATGGAGCAAGAGTGCTCTCTGTGCCACAGTAAACCTTGTCTCTGTTAAATCAACCTTAGAGGTTTAAAATACCCTTCTAAAGGATCTTTTGTCTCACTGGTGCAATGTTCTGTATCCCTGGTGCTGATCACATTATGTCAGTTTTACTTGCCACTTTTGGGCTATCTTTACAGCATTTTATTTCTGAAGTCCTCTGCCAACAATCCAATCACACCACTACCTCCCTATTAGAACTGTGAAAAAATATTTTAAAAGTATTATTATTCTCTCTTTAAACACAAGAGGTTCTGCAGTACTTTCAAGAATAGCAGGAATTAGTGAACTGACAAGATCTAGTCATTTTAGATGAGAAGCTTTCACCAGAGGTTCAAGTGGGCAGGAAACACAGCTCGTGGGATACAAAAATGCATTATGTCTATAAGCTCTGGCTTTCTCCATCAAAGCACAGGAAAGAATGTTGTGAGGGTTTAATTGGAATACAAATGTACAGAGTACCACTCCAATGATGGCAAGGTACTAACATAGACCTTCATACATAAAGTATATATAAAAAATATGTATACTATATTGATCTTTTATATAAATTTATTCACACATCTGTATTTGTTCATCTATTTATTTTTTGACTTGACCACTTTCTGGAAAAGAAAAGGAATAGCTCAGTTTCTGGTAGAAGAAAACTCACAGCTGACAGAAAAATTTTCTTTCCCCTTCTTCAGTATACTGAGATATAACTATGCTTCTCCACCACCTATAAGTGTACAAAAACTTCCTTGTTTCTAGAATCATGTGAGGAAACACTCATGGCCCTGTACCTAAAAACTGGAAAAGTGAATGCTATATTTCACTGCCCTCTACCCTGTCCATTCTTGTATCTGTTGTGATGATCTATTCTTTGAAGTTCAAGGTATTGTATATTCAAAATGAATGCTGGAGAATATATATAGAGGAGCATGTGCCATTCATGGCTTTAAATGTAATCTATGCCCTGTTTTCTCTAGGGAATATTTGACCTGACACTGCACAAAATTTGTGAGAGTGAAATCCCTTCATAAGGGCAAGTGCTGAAAATTTATTATATCTGTTTCACCTTGTGGGAAAATTATGTGGTTTACAGAAAATCTAAAAAATTAAACTAAAACACACAACATGCTGGAAGCAGGTTGCTTCTGCTGTACTTGGAGTGTTTTCTTCTGGCACCTTGCAAACTGCACAACAGCATGCCTGGCCAAAACATGACTGAAAATAAAAGAAACTGGAAAGCATAGGCAAAAGGAACAGAAAAGTTATTTAAGTTCCAAAGTTTGTGCTGGGAAAAAAGTGCCAAACAAAGCCAGACACTAATTTAATCTACTATAAGAGCAATTTTAACACAGCCATGACAGTATTAGGTGGTTACATAGGTACCACATCAAAACATTAAGAAGAAGAGAATAATCAAGCCACTGCTCATGAAAGGTCTGAATAGGAGACAGTATGGTTGCTGTATGAAAAACGTTTTCCTATGACACCACTCATACTCTTCCCTGGCAGAAGCAACACTTCTTTTTTGCTATTTGTTTCAGCTCTCAGGGTCTTTGCCCCATCCACTGCTATGCCTGAGCTGTTTCTCACACAGCCAAACAGCAAGATAAGTTTCTGTAGCCAAAACCCAGGGAGGGATGAAATAGAGATGGCTGCCTAATCTGTGTGGCTGTTTGAGAAAAGGTGTTACAGCAGCAGCACCAGCACTGTCTTCCCTCTATCTGGTCGCTGCTCCCTGTTCCCCTAACCTCTGATGTATGGCACTAGTGACAGAGGAGACTGTTCAAGCAGGCACCAGGAGGTCCCTGGGTTCCAAAAGGGCTTCCTACACACCCAGCTGCCACCGCTACCCATTCACAAATTGCTCCTTGGTTAGAGCACGTGGGAAATAATAGTTCTTAGCCTCTTACTATAGATGCAATGTGAAATACCAGGATGGACTGAGAAAACCTGTCCCACAGCAGTGTGTACCCAGCAGTCACAGTACTGTCTGTGAAGGTTTGAAATCCAAATTGGCTGTGTGCCTTCCTCATTACCCAGCAGTGACTCACAAATAGTTTATTTGATTCTTCATTCTAGTAGTGTTCCTGCATTGAAGATAACATGATTTCCCTACAATCCCATAACTTTTCCATTTCCTGAAGGTGTAAAAGCAATTCAGGTTACATGATGTGAGATGTTGGAGTGTTAGGCACTGTACAATTTAAGTTTCCAGTTTAAAATAGTTGTCAAGGATTCCTCTGTAATTATGGGAGAGATGGGTGCCTCAAGTGACTCATTTTAGGAACCATTTTAGGATGAGGAAATTCATTCTGGAGAAGATGCTTGTCTCCAATGACTGTGCAATGTAGGTTGTTAACGATGTGTGACTTTCAGATGATGCTCACTGGGTGGCATGAATGTCCATTGGGTGTTTGCCCATTAGAGTCTTGTGAATGTTCAAGGTAGTTGCAGCTAGTTCTTTAAATATCAGAGGATAAAATTAATTAGGAAACTGATTTGGAAAGCAACACAACTAAACAGCTAACTTTTCTAAATATTCTCTACCCTGTGTCAGGCTGTCCTCTTAGCCTTAGAACTGAGTTCTGATGTGAGTTTTGTTAATTGTTAGATTGTACCCAATATTTGTATTGAAGGCTGATGCAAAGATTCAATATTTTGCCCTTGTGTGGTCAAGTGATGTAATTCCTTCTACACAACGTTGTAGTCCAGCTCTTTTCCTGTCCTCTTACTACTAATGCAATTGGAGTACTTTTTTTTGTTGTCTTTTTTGTCTGTCGGTGTGTGTATGCTGTAGAAATGTAATTTCAGCCATGTAGTAATATCTTTGTAGGATTACAGCATAGCTGTCTCATAAATTCTGACATGACGAATGTTTTAAGAACACAGAGTGGGATTAATTCACATCATAGACTATTCTGCTGCCAACGTCCTTTTAAAAAGTCTTTTATATCACTCATCAAAGAGGGCATCAAGCAATAGAAGAAGAAAAACAACTGAGACAAATCTGAGAAGAAATGGGGTTCTTCTTAACATTAAATGGTGTTAACAGATTTTTTCCCATATTTCTAGACTGACACTGTTTGGCACATATGTCCCAGAACAAATTTGTGTTGTGATCATGCAAGCAGGTTGTTTTGAGCCAAAGATCTCAGACAAGTAATTTTTTTGACAGCAATATGGTGATAGTTAACAAAGTGAATTTAAAAAAAATAACGTGAATGGTCTGGTACAGGATCTACTGTGTATATCTAAGCAGTATAAAGGCAACCGACGTCATTATATCCTAGACATGCAGGAGAGAGTTTTACTGCCAAAAATACTTCTCTGGCTAATGGAATTGTATCTGGAGGTTTTACCATACTACAACAGCTTAACTAATGTAGCTTGTGTGTTGCATATTCTTCATCCTGTCGGTGCCCCTTGCATTTCCAGGAACCTCTCACATACATCGGGCTGTGTTTCTGTGCAGCTGCTATGGGTGCTGCTGAAAGCAAATGAGACAGATGCTATGTGTGAGGCTAAGCATATAGCTGTGAAACTTATAATGCTATCAACTTTTAAGCACTGTTGAAGAAGTGATGGCACGGAACGGTTTTTAAAAATAAGTGCAAAGGATTAAGTGTCCTAAGTGGAAGGTACCAACAGGAGTGAAAAACAGTGACAAAATTTTGTGTGATATTTTCTAACTCCTAGGCAGCCTTTTTCCTATGTCCATGATAGCCACACTGTGACATTCTTGCAAGCTAAGCATGGCTTTCGGCATAGGACACATTGCAGGAAGACGAAATACTATACAATGAATAACGCACTCGTGGTAGTTCATTAAGGAAGAGGTCATTCTTCCCTGCAAGTGAGGAATGAAACAGTGTCCTGGCATGAAGCTAAGGGATCTAGACCTCCGTGCTCATTGTCAGAGCTTCAGTACAGCTTTTTTTGTAACACTTTGTTTCTCCTCTAAATTTCAAACTGAGAAATTATGCTCTGCTTGTCTGTTTTGCTACACTGGTTTTATTTGGGCATGATATGATCATTGTCTGTAGCTGTTGCAGTGTCGCTGTTTGTTCTCATAGCACACAAAATGTTCCACCTCAGAAGCAGCCGCTTTTCAGGGTAAATACTGCCAGCATATGTAGCACATAAAGTCCTTTAAAATTCCACACAATAAAATGTCCTATATTTTGAAGAACTGTGTTCTTGTTCTTTTAGGCCTCAAACAGGAAATATTTAAGCACATTTTCAATTAAGTTGCAATGAAGTTAGTGTAATTGATGTCCATGTTTTTAGCATGTGTTTCTAATTAAACACATCCATAGATGCTTTCCTGATCTGAGGTCTTTAAGCCTGCAAAGAATGAAAGCTGGAGCATTCATGTTTGGCTACTCCGGGTGTTTGTTTGAGTACATACATTTGAAAGCAATCATCATACTCCCTCCTTCCCTAGTACTAGGTCTCAGACCTGAGCTGGGAACTGCAGTTGTACCTATAGAGTCCCAGTCTCAAGGCTATGAGTTGCTCAAAGCAGTACTGGAAGGTATGGTGCTTGTATATTACACAGACAACAGTCAAACACATAAAAAACAACTGAAGGAGCATTCGAGTGGAAGGTTTCACAAATTAATTTAATGTTCCTGACATGCTGGTTTGAAAGGACATATCACACTCTTCAGGACAGAGAGCCTGGTTTAAGCCATCACTAGTTTGCTCTGGCTGGAAAAAGAGAAAAAATATTCACAATAAAGCACTGATTTGGGCTGAGCAGTGGTAATAACGTTTTTGCAGCATAAACCAGAGATACTTTAGACTAATCATTCAACACTACTCCAGGAGTGAGGAGAGCAGTGTGTTCACACATTAGGCACTGGTTTCAGTTGCCTGTTCAGTTGCCTGAGGCCCAGAATGTTGGGCCTCCATTATAGTCCTGCTACATGAAGGAGACATTGACCTTTTAAAACTTGAGCTTGCTAAAAGGAAAGTTGAATAAAGGACTAGATCCATCAAGATATGTACTCCAAAGTATGTGGCTGGTTGGATAAAAATGTTTGTAAGTGCAAGCTGCATGCTTGAATTGACTTTTAGTATTTTTTCTATTATGTCAAGTAAGGAATATGACACTTCTTAAAACCTTTTTTCACAGGTTTGCAGAGGAACAGATTTTCTTCATCATCTATAGCTAATAACAGCAGAAATTCTTTTTCAAAAAGAAAGGCAGGATCTGGTTTTGTTTTTATGAAAATAACCTGACAGTCATTTCCTGGCTTCTTTTACATCTCATGTTTTGAAGAGCTCATCAACTTGTAAAAAAATCCCCCAAGAACAGAAGGAGATGTAGGCATTTTTCTCCTTCTCCATTTTTTTTGAGAGAAATTTTCTCTTGCGTTTTTAATTCTGAGCTCTGAGTGGCTGGAGGATTAAGAGCTCACTATGTTTCTACATTTTCTTCTCAAGAGGTGTGAATGTTGATGTCTGAGTCATCCTACAGTTGCTGACAAGCAAGTGCTGCAGCTGAAATCTGGCTATTGCAGAGTACCGCCAGACAGGCACAAGGCTTGAATTTGTGGATCTTGACAGCTCCACTGTCCCCAGGAAACAAGGTGCCATAAGAAGCTGCTGTTCTCTAGCTTGGTCCACAGGTGACTTTGATAGGTCTTACAGAGGGTTTTGACACAGAAGACAAAACCTAGGGGTTGTTGAAGAATGTGCCTATAAAGCGTCAAAGAACAGACAGTAAGATATAACAATAGCACTACTGAGGACATTCAGCCAAATGTTTGCACAATGATTAAGAAAACCAAACACTGATTTTGTCTTAACAAAGTAGAACATGATGTTTGTCACTTTACTGGGGAATGAGTACGCTGCAGGATCCCAACAGGTTTTGGCTTGTGACCTTACCAAGGATACCACGTTACCCTTGGGAAAGCTCTTGCTCTGGTTTCTCAGGGTAGTGGCAGCCTTAGCTTATGCACCTACTGTACTTCCAAACACACTGCTACTGGAACTCCAACTTGTCCCTCTGCATATTTTCTCTTAAAAGGGCTGAGATAACAAATACTCCCTCACTGGCACTTGACACTTTCTCCTGCCATCCTTTGCCACCTTTTGCCTTCCATACTCAATTCTTTTGAGATTTGCTCTTTGAGATCAGTTCTGTGATTTTACCCTCTCTTTTTCTTTGCTATCAGCTGCAGACTTCAGCTTTTCTTCCTTTTCACGGCTCCAAATAGCCAAGCTAAAGCATCATGTAGATAGCTAACCATAAACAAACTCTTGGGAATACTCCAGGGTTTGTGATCTTGTCTGCAGCAGGAGGAACATATTTGCAATGCTTCCATTTCAGAGAAGCTGAAAAAGCTTCCAGTGAGTATTAAATGGCCTTAAGCCTTGTAGGAGTTATTTAATATTGTAATTATTTTGCTAACACATGCCACAATGCTCTACTTATTATTTAAAACTTTTCTGCTAAAAAGCTCATTGTTTATGAATTAATTTGATAATACTTGCATAAATAAAGTTGTGACTTTGCAATAAAACTATTTAGCCTTTTTCATAGGAGATCTTAGTGTTAAAGGCTTCTACCCACCACAAAAATCAATCTCAGTAATTCCTCACTAGGAAAGATGCCCCATGGATTATCAGCTTGTTGTATAAGGTTATATCAAGTATTTGTACTTTTTGAATACATGAAGCAGCAAATTCTTACAAGCAGAGATATCATTATTCATTTTTGCCCTCTACCTCCTTCACCCAAATCTTGTGACATTAGTCTCAAATCTGTAAGCCCCAAATTGTCTGCTGAAAGGCTGTATATATGGACTTCACAAGGTTTTACGCTTCCAAGAGGTGATATTTACAGATCTACCTTTAACTGGCTAAATATCCACATTAGATATATAAGGGTGACATCTGGCTCCTTAGAAGTCTCCTTTGACAGAATGGATGGAGCTCTTTCTCTTGACCAGAGATTGTCAGGTTTCCCTATCTCCTATAAAAAAACATGTACCGTAATTTTATTATCTCAGTGGTGTTGATGAGACTCCTGTACACCTCCGTGTCTTGCGATAGATCTCTTAGGCATGTTTTATAGTGCCTATTTAATGCGAGTCTTTCAATAACTTTCAGAGCTCCACCACGTGCTCTTTTGTTTGGTGGGTAACATCAGTGTGCAGAGTTGGCTCCTGAATGTGGATGAACTGAGAGGTGAAGAGGACCCCAGTGTGGGTCATGTCCTCACCAATGGGTGCTGTCCCACAGTGTCCGATCATGGTGGGCAGGTCTGAAGGCTGTGACAGCACCCTTCAACAGACCCTGACATGGCAAGTGACAAAACAGGGCCAGGGACCATGAAGGTGCTTCTGTCAGAAGCAAGAGGAGATGGAACTAGCCTAATGCATAGCTCCAAAGTCCATCCAGATCCAGAGACAAGACTGGAGACAAGCTGCTGTGCATATCCACGAGACAGGCTATTTATGGCATAGGTCTAGTCCTTTCAGCAGAGAGGGCTGGAAACCAGAATTGTTATGGCACCACTGGGGCAGGGACTGACCACCCCAGGTTGAACTGAAACAGGGTCCTGGGCTGTGTGCAGGATAGGGATAGTCCTAAGAGAGGCTGGTTGGGAACAGTAAGGCCTGTGGGTGCCCTTAGCACCATGACAGGTAAGGGGACTGCTGACACTACTGCCAACAACATTACTTATGCTTTTGCTTTATTTACTAGCTGGGTTTCCTAGGAAAAAAGGCTCCCACCATACCACTCAATGTGGCATGCATGAGTTTGTTCATATTCACACCCCGTGATAATTTACAAACCAGCTGGCAATTGGCCAGCTAGAGTTGGTAGGAATCACGAGGTGTTAATGATATTCCTGCAAGCTTCATGAAATCACACAAACCTGTTGTATAACACCAGCTGAGAGAAATACTGTTGGGGAACACAACTCTAGTAGACACTTGAGAATCCACTGGAGACAGAGTTTTCCAAAGAAGAAACTTTACTCCTCTCTGGACACTGGTTTTGAAACAGAATTCTGTGGGAAACCACATGACCTTTGAGCTGGCACCTGGAGTGACGCATTTGGTGGACACTTCAGTTTTCTCTCTTTGCCCCTGGTTTGGCAGCAGCTGACTGAGAGCAGTCGACTGGTCTGGTCAGCCCACATTGTTCTTGCTTTTCCCTCGAACAAAAAGGTACATTCATTCATGCTTGCAGGTCGTACTTTTTGTACATTTACTTGTTAGGAAAAGAATAAGTGGCAGTGACAGCAACAGGTTTTACAGAGCTATTAGGAAGAGGAAGCAATCTATGTGAGCAATGCAGGACGCCAAAGGAACAGCTACAGACCTTCACATTCAAACTCACATTTGACAAGGAAAACAGCTCTTACAAAGTGCAGTTCTTCTTCCGAAGCGGGCACAAAATTCTCTGTCCCCTCACCACAGGAGGCTAAGCAGTATTACTGATAGTTTTAAAAAAATCTAGAAGACATCAGGACAATACATGCAGAAAGACACACAAGAAGCACCAGTGCCCCAGTGTATAGAAGGAATGAAAAAGAAATGCTGCCCCCTTCTTCCTGGGCTCCCATGAGGCTGGGCTTGTATCATGGAGAAGAACAAACCATCCGGTGTCCAGCTGGAATCTCAAATAACTATCTCATTTTTCTTTTCCAGTAATGGGGCCAGTTTTGTTGCAAAAATGTAGACATAGAGGTCCAGAGAGAGAATAATTGTTAAGACCATGTGTAAGTGCAATTGCAGTTGGCAAAAAAATTAGAATGAGGCTTCTTGAATAGGAGAATACTTGAATATAGAAGTTGAAGGCTGAAGATGTTTCCAGGGATAACTCCTGTACCTCATTCCCACTGGTACCTTTATATTTTGTTGAATATGTCTCATAGTGGACAAACATGATGTTTGAAGACTGCAGGAAAACATTTTGCAAGTGTGCCCAAAAAATCTTTGACTGATTTGGTACAGTTTGGTTTGTCCTCAAAATGAGATTTTATGCATACTGCCATCAATTGAGCACTCAGCTTACAACTGAGATGATTTGCACCTCTGAGGACATCTTCTCTATGGTTTTTAATACCTAATAATAGGCTAAAAAATCATAACTAGCCCTGGTACAGTGCCCTTCTCTGTTCCTTGTCACTCAACCACTGAGTTTTGGGAAGCCTGCCCAGTCCCTGACAGCAGCTTCTTCTTGTGGGAGCAGAACTGCACAATTTGATCCAGAGGAAGAGACAGGGTTTTCATATTTTACTCTGATGTCAGCAACAGAAACCTTCAAAGTGGAGGATTACTCCCCAGCTGTGGGCTGAGTTGCTCAGGAGGTACCACTCCTGTTGCATTGTCAAGTCGATCAGGGTAGGAGAGAGCTCTTTTTCTAGGCTGGGTGCACTGAAGAGGCGCCAGGGCCTCCCACCCACAGTCCTCATTAAAGAAAAATAACAACAGCACAAAGCCCAAGGATTGTTTACTTATTTGTAGTATCTCAGCAACGGCTACTCTCTATCATCTGTTTTTGCTTTGGTGATTTCTTTTTTTATTAAAAAGAAATGCCACATGTTGCCACACAAGTAGCTAACCTCCTGCAGCCGGTCAGAGGCCGCCTGCCATGCCCAGGCGGGACAGAGCATGGGCTCTGCTCCCCAGCTGTTTGACCTGGCTTAGAAGGAAGTGTCACAGACCAGAACTTTGCAATTGTTCTGTTTTGCCCAATAAATCGAGCATTCGCCCAAAAAATTCAGGCTTGTGACACTGGGTCAAGCAGGACAACTAATTTTGGCTGAAGCAAAAACTAACAAACAAACTTCTGAAAATGCCCAACTGGTTCATTTTGACATTTTCAGAAGGAAATATTGAATTTTGGAAGGCTTTCTCCTTGGGGCAACTTAGCAACTTTCACAATGCAAAGAGGGAGATGGTTGCACATCCCTCCCTTGCAACCCAATCTTATATTTTGGTGTTTACAGCACTTGTCTGAGTGGGTAATTAATTACTTTATATAATTTGGTATGAAGCTTCAGTTAGATATACTGGGTGAGCTGCACTCCAGTTCACCTTTTCTGAGTGTTGAGACAAGCTCCTAAGAGGTAAAGTGCCCAAATCCAAGCATGTTGCTCTCTGTAGAAGAGTCACAAGAAGGAGTGTTGAATTTTTTTCTCGTTGCTAAATACTGCAACAAGCAAACTTTGCTGATTAAGGATATAGGCTCAGGGAACAACATGTTCTCAAGATTTTTAAAGTAGTTTGGTAAATCCAGCCTTAAATTTCCTAATTTCTTTATGTTAAAGTCCTTAAAAATCAAATAATGGTTCTGGAAACAAAAAAAGTCAAAATAGCTCTGAGTCAAACATTGGATTTCAAATAATTTCTAAGAAAGCTGTGCTACAGGTTAGAAGGAGCAAGAGCAGCACTGTATGAAGGGTGAACTAGCAGGTTCTTCGAGAAGAAAATCATGTTATTGCATTTCTGTCTGCAGCAGATGGCACCTCACTGGTGTAGAGCTCTGCGTGAGTGCTGGGCAACTCTTTTGCAGTTAAACAGTTGTAAAACCTTAATGAGTTGTGGAGGATGTTTCTGGCCTATGGAAAAAGCTGTACTTCTGCTGTGATGGTGAGTCTGCCAAACTTGTGTGGAGGAAGCCAAAGGCATCAAAAAGAAGCAGGAGAGCACTGACCCATAGAAAGTAGTTTTCCAGAGAGGGTGGCAGCACACAGTGATCATGCTGAGCTCAGTAGCAGTTATTGCTGAAAGATAAAAAGTGTAAGTCGTATGTGGGCATCTATCTGGTTATTTTTTTGGACTCCCATACAGCCCTCAGAGACATTGGTGTCACTGTGGAAGGCACTGCATAAACATAGGGAAAGAGGCACTCCTGGCCTGGGGACCCACAGCTATGACACGCAATAGGACAGATACTGAATGGCTTCATTCCATTCATGTTACGTCTCTTGTCTCATCCAGCATTTCAATTAGCCTCTAGCTGAGGCAGGGACTGAGTTTAAAACACCTGGGCATCAGTGCTCTGACTGCAGCTATGTGTCAGGAGGACTCAGAGGAACACCAGAACAAGAAGAATGACTCAATGACAAGTCACTCCACAGGCAATTTCTGTCCCAACCACCAAGGCAGAGGGGATTATTCCTCTCCCTCCCACACTCCACCACACAGTTTGCTTACAGGCTCCTTTGTACTTGCTCCCTTTGGTTAAGGGACTGCCCTGATCAGGCTGGTGGGACAAGCTCTGCATGTACTGGTGTAGTTGAAAATGGTGAGGAGCACAGCACAAATTGTTCCTGAATACTGGAAAAAATACTCATAAAATCACTTCACAGTGGTTGTAACTCAACTTGCTGTAACACAAACAGCTTTGAAGACCAATGGATACTTAAAACCCACTCTGAATGAAGAAGTGCTTATACTCTGCCACATTCAAGTCTACCTGTACTTCTGATCTGCAGCAAAGGGGAGTTTTAAGAGAAAAAGATGTCAGTGCTTTCCACATGAAGATACATGAATACCTCTCCCAAAGGAGACAGTATGAATATATGTGATGATTTTTCAAAGTCTGAGAACACTGAGGGCTCAGTGTTCAATTATCAGCCCACTTTAAGGAGCACCATGTCTGAAAATTGTTTAGTAACACATTTAACTCCTTGGCTACTGATTTTCTCATGCAATACAGACATTCAAGCTAAGTATACAATCTCAGGTGGCCTCCAGGGCTGAAAATCCTCAGGCTATCCACAACATCCCTGTGCACTAGTAGTCTGGAAATGATGTGCACTAGCAGTCTGGAAATGAACGCTCCCCACTTCTCTGTATTTTCCAAGCAAACTTGGAAAAAAAAAAAAAGGGAAAACCAAAACAAAAACGTTTGGTGCCCTTTCAGCCCCAAGTGCTGAACTTGTCTTTCTGAAATGCTGTGTCAACAGCTCTTCACTCACAAGCCCATTATTTTTATTGGCCACGGCTCTCAGGCTGGTGTTGACAGGTTAATTTACAGTAACAGTGAGAGTCACCTTTACTCGCTATACCCAAAAGTACAACCCGCTCTGTATTTCAATGCCACACTCTTGAGAACAGGAATGTTGGCAAGAGAGAGAGAGAGAGAGAGAGAGAGAGAGGGAGAGAGAGAGAAAGAGCCTTGAAGCCTCACACAGGCACTCAGGGAGTTGTACAAAAGAATGCTCTTTTGGTGAAATAATTTTTGCCAGCATATGCAACTTGAGCAGGAATGGTTGCAATTATTTCTTACCGTGCTTGTTAGTGAGGACATATGGGAAGATTAGCCTCAAGAATGTCACTCTTGGACATGGTCGTCTTATGGGGATTACGCCACAGGGTTTTTTTTTTCTATTCCTTTTCCTCTTTTCTTTTTTCCCCTTTTTCAATACATCAAAGCTCATTGAGAGAAATTTTCCTTGGTGACATGTACAGATAAGCAGATCTCAGGAGATATGTTCCATGGGGTGTACTTTAAGGACTTGTTTCTCATTTGCTCTTCTCTCTTATCTTGTCTCTCCTCCTCTCATATCTTCTCTTCTTTTTTTCCCTTTTATTTTCTTGTCTTCCTAAGAGAGTCTTAAAAGAGCAGTCCTAGCAATGGGTAAAGTTATAGGCTGAGAGAAAGGCCTTGTCTCTAGCTTGTAAGGCCATATTGCTGCAACTGAAAGTCTCAGGCTAGGCTGACATGATATAGATGGTGAAGACGCCATGACAAAGACAATGGAGAGCATATACATTGAAGAAGTAGGAGGAATTCAGAGCAGCTAAGTGAGACGGGTAAGTGATACTGAGAGGCAAATTATGAAAGAGACCTTTCATCAGAGGAGAACTGAAAAAAAAAAGTGTATTTTTAAGTTTCTTTGTGTTTTTATAGTGTTGCTTCTTTTTGTTAGTTTTTTTTTTTTCTTTTTTGTTTGTTTGTTTGTTTTTGGTTTTGGTTTTTTTTTTCACTAGGACCACCATGTGAATTAATAGTATTTTGATTGTAGAACTACCAGATACAAAAACTCTTGCAGTATTCTTGCAGCCTATCCCTGGAAATTGACCATATCCTGGCACTATTTACCCAGCACAAGGCACCACCATGGCTGGATCAGATACAGTCTTCTTCTTCTTTCAGCACTGGTGGGACAGTGTGCCGCTGAACCTACAGCCCTCAGGCTCATATTCTGTTTCAGCTACATGACCATTATAGAATCCAGAAGACGTGCCTCTGATGTTGTGACCATAATGGAATTTAGAGTGGTTACACTCTGCTGAAGGAGTCCTATGAGCTTGCAATACCCTCTTTTTCCGGACTAGCCTTCAGTCTGGCTTGTACCATCTCCTGACACAGTGATTACAAACGTAAAAGCAGTTAATGTATTTAGTCTGGAAATCACAGAATTGCAGAATGGGCCATGTTGAAAGGGACCACAGTGGGTCACCTGGTTCAACCTCCCTGCTCAAACAGGGTCATCCTAGAGCACATGGCACAGGATTGCATCCAGAGAGTTCTTGAGTATCTCCAGTGAGGGAGACTCCACAACCTCTCCGGGCAACCTTTTCCAGGGCTGAGTAGAGGGGCAGGATCACCTCCCTCGACATGCTGGGAATGCTCTTTTAGTGCACCCCAGGATACCATTGGCCTTCTTGGCCACAAGGGCACACTACTGACTCACAGAAGTTTGTTGTCCCCCAGGACCCCCAGGTCCTTCTCTGCAGAGCTGTTTTGCAGCAGGTCAACCCCCAGCCTGTACTGGTGCCCAGGATTATTCATCCTAAGGTGCAGGACCCTGCACTTACCTTTGTTGAATTTCAGACTGTTCCTCTCTGCTCATCTCTCCAACATGTTGCAGTCCTTCTGAAGGGCTGCACAGCCCTTAGGGGATCGGCCACTCCTCCCAGTTTTGTATCATCAGCAGACTTCCTGAGGAGGCATCTTCCCCTTCATCCAAGTCGTTGATGAATAAATTAAACAATACTGGGCCCAGTACAGGACCTTAAGGAACACCACTAGTGACAGGCCTTGGTAAAACCTCGTCCTTGGAAAGAAGGCTGCTTTAATACATTTTAACTTAGGCACTGGCAAACTGAGGGCCACCTGAAGCCATGACACATGAAGAAGTGACATGTGGGAAAACAGATTAGGAAGAAAAGGCAAAACTTTGGTCTCCTGGGGTAGTGTCACCACAGCTGCTGCAGAGCCTATCTGGGCTTGTAAAGGCAGAGAGCTCCTTTGCTGACCTATATCACTTCTGTAGCTCTGGTCACCCCTGTGAACAGAGCTCTGGTCTCTGTTTCTGTGGCCAGTGGATGGAGATATTCCCACAGCCTCCTTTACACTGCTGTAACTCAATCACTGTGTGATAACAGACAAAGGCAGAGACTCTGAATCAGAAAACCTCTTCTCCTTTGAACCACAGTCTCTCTGCTACACCATCGCTCTTGCTCACAGCAAGAATGCCAGGGAGACAGAGCTAAACACACACCAGCATACCAGCACAGGAGGATGCTCCCCTGCTGTTGAGACTATACTCAAGGCAAAGGAAGTAACAGAGTTCTCTTACACAAGCCAATAGCCATTATAATTTCAGGATGAAGATTTCCAGCAGTCACTCCACATCTGTGTTCCACGACCTACTATAGCAAAAGGGTGTATTAAAAGTAGACAAGCTTTGTCTGCTCTCAGACCGACAGACAAATTACATGGTCCAAGCAGAGCAGCCCATCATGCTGCTGCCGGGTTGTTCCTGTGCTGCCATAGAACTTGCCACCTCCCACATGAAAGGCCACAGGGGGTGATCGGTTTGACAGCAGCCTAAGGTGTCCCAATAGCCCCTTGAGCAGCAGAAGGCACCTCTGACCTTGCGGAGAGGGTTCCAGCCTGGCTGACTCCTCCCAGACTCCTGGCTCCTCCTCTGCCAGCCATGTTTGCAAGGGGTTTAGCAGTTGCCTTGAAATGGGAATGTGCGGCTAGTGGGAAACCCGTGTTTGAGCAAAGTGTGTTGGGCCCAAATGTTTTTGTCACTGATCTCACGACCAGCCTTGGTCTTGAGGGCCAAGATATTTGCCATCCTGTCATTCTGACACACATCCAAACACTCTGTTCAAATTCAGAGCAGAAGTCTCTGACAGAGCTGAAAATGGTTATAATTTTCAGTTTGGTCTCCCCATGTTCAAGGCTACACCCCTGTTACACGTTTTTCCAGAGAAGAGCAGTAGGCTGGTTAGTGCTAGACCAGATAACTAAATTATTTCCATGAACTGAAAAATAGACTTCATAGCCAAGTGCCTAGTTTAGCAATCTCTAACATCTGTGACAGATTTTTAAAATTAACATCTCTGCCCTGGTGGCTTTCAAGCAGCAGAGATATTACACATTTTGCCTTGCACTTTAGATTCATTACCTGCTGGGACCCACAAAAACATCCCTGCCTCGCACCATGCTGGAATCTGTAGCTATTGCCCAGTGAAGAAAGAAAAATGTGATCAATATTCCCTTCCTGGATTATGGCTGGGAGTCTTCCACAGTGACAGTTTCATCTACAGGTAAGGTGAGACCCAAAGTTTTGTTACAAGGTCATGTTGGAAAGTACTGTGGCAGTCTTTAATACCTGCTTGGGAGTCTCTCATTCCCTCAGTCAACAAGGCCAAAGAGCCAAAAGAAAATTTTCCACCATCTAGAAACCTGATGTTACTCAGTTCCTTTCTCAGTAATGCTGGGGCACATGTAGGAAACTCTTTGATTCCAGTTTCAGGAAACCTTTCAGTATCCTTGGTATTGTTGCTTCTGGAAAAGGGCTTGCTCTGGTCTTTTGCACCACCATTCCACCTCTATAACACCTGTGTTGTGACTCAGGCAGCAAGAGAAGAGGTCACAGTTCTGCCTGTTACCTTATTTAAGGAAGAATCTGACCTCTTGACCAAATTGGTGGCACTGCCTTTTCTCCTTCCTGATCAGTTCCATGTTGCTCCCTGCCCCTGCTTGCTGCCATTCCTGCTGTGCGGGAGGTACAATCCTTGGCTAAGGAGGCCTGAGGCTGAGCTACCCTGCTTTCCAAGCTTCTCTCTGCTCCTGGCAGAATCATAAGAAGATAGTGTAGCCATTACTGCATTGAAATATGTCTGCACATAATTGACTGAGAGATTCAAATATCAATGGCAATTGATGCTCTTCTCTTAGATGTCATTACACTCCTTAAAAAAACTCCTACGATTTTCTTTATTACTCTAAAAGTGTAAAAACCCCAAACTGCCATGTTTTTCTAAGAGGCTATTACTTGTCACAGTCATATATCTGATGTCTTTGCTCTTAACACAATTATTTTAAGGGCTGGTTTGTTTATAAGGAACACAAAGGAAAAACTGAAATGTATGACTTATGCTCTTCAAAAGCAGTTATTTATAACTATACTAATTGTTTTGTTTCCTTAAAAGCTGTGGGTCATGGCAACACAGCTGCTTTTGGTCTGGCTAATAAGCCTTAGTTTGGGACTAACGTCAGGGTAGTAAGTTTTCACGCCTGTTACAAACAGCCCACCAGTAGTGACACAAAACCTTAATCTGCCTGCTGTGATGTGCTGAGAGACTGCAAAGGTAGAGATTTACTAGTGTTTTAAAACACACCTACTCTTTTTCTTTCAAGTATTTCATTACGCATTTCCCTTTGGTTACACCAGTCACACACAGGAGAGGATGAATTTGTTAACCAATACCAGAATTCTCCTGTAACCTTTCAAAAAGGCTCAGCTCTGTCCTGCAGGAGACAGCAACTCACATGGATTTGCTGCCTGTCAAAGGCATTAGTAAGGATTGAAAAAATCAACTAGTATCTCGGTGTAATTTAATGAAAAATATTGAACTATTTAATGCAGAAAAAATCTCTCCAACTGATATATTCCTCTTAGATGCTCAACCATGGATTCATTAATAAGAATGAACCCCACAGACCAAGTGTGCAGGCTGTGTCTGGCTCCTGACTTGGTTGTGGAGCAGAGAAAAAGGTTGACTTCACAAAACCATTTGCTGGATACTAAATGTAGCTCACAGTTCACTGACAGAACGAATGGCGTTTTAGGCCAAATAAACTAGACAAAACTCAAGGATTCAGAGAAACTCTGGTTGCTGTAACTGTAGGACAGTGTAGTGGCTTACATTAGAAGTGCTAAAGGCAGAGGTACTGCTTTTTTTTTCTGTGGGATTCTGCACACAGAGCCTCATGGGGTCAGAGATATGGCCAGGAAAATCTTCTCGTGGTTGGGGAGTACACAGGTGTAGTGGGAGCTGGATACTCTAATTAAAAAGCTAAAGCCAGAAATGTAGTGCGCAAGTGTTGCAGCTCAATTGGTAAAAAGAGTAAGTTAGTGATTGTGGTTAGCAGTGACCAGCCCTCATAAATATTTTTGTGCCAGATTTGATGGTGAAAAGGGAAAAGACGAGGTTGATTTTAGAATTATTCAAATATCTCTTCTTTTTAGGAACAAGATAGTTCTCATATCGCACCAGTATGTGGCTCATCCGGTTCAATATTCTACCTTAAAAGACACAGTCAGCACTAGACACTTGGTGACAAAACCTTGCCTTACACAGGCAGACAGATTTGTGTTCCCCCTCTTCAGGTTTATTCCTTATCACCAATATTTAAAACTGTCTAAATCCTAAAGTAAAGAGTTTAATGTCTCCTTTGGATTTTTTTTTCAGCGTTATCTCTTATACTTTTATTCCTCACATAGTTGTCCAATCTCTTTTTCACAGCACTAACAATTTGAGTATTCTGTCTCTGAGGCACATCAAACAGATATTTTCACTGAAGCCCTCCAAAATTTACCTGAATCTTTTATCTGTTCATTAAAACAAGTGGTGCATTTCTTGGATGCTAGGTAAGAATTACAATTTGCTCTGCCTTTCCTGTGTCATCACTTTGCAATTATCTCAAGTAAACATCAAATCCACTGATTTGAGAAGAGAGAATTTTGAAGAACATTGTTGATCTCACCACATTCAATATAACTCTTTATGGATCCTAGATTTTTGCTCACTCTACTGTTTTTAATTTGTAGCTGGATTTTGTGTAGTACCAGGAGAATAACCATATGCAGAATTGTTCTATTTCATTTTTTTTATCTTTCAGTTAAAATTACTTTTTTTGAGTATTATTGACCTGTCAATTCAAACTGAGAGAGATCCATGTGGTTGTCTGATATGCAAAGTTCATTGCCCAATGTCTTGGCACCCAGTTACTGCAATTGATTTAAATGTTGGACGTTTCCTTTTCCGACCCCCTTCTACTTACATTTCTGAAAGGGCCAGTGTTTTTAAAACAATAGTGATAGGAAGTGTATCACAGCACTCACTAAAGGGAGTCCTACAATTAGAATTTTGCTAGAAAAAATGCTGCAAATAATGGAGCATATTCCGGCTTTAATCTCACCATCCTAGAGCCATTAGGAGGGAAGGTGGACCTGACTGGACATATTCATGACAAGGACAAAGGCAGCCCAAGTGAACACGCTGAAGTGTAATGCATTTTGCCTTCCAGAAGAATGTGATGCATGCATACCAAACAGTAATAAGGGAGATTGGGGTAGATATTAGGAGTGATTTTTAATGTGCAGTCAGCTACGCACTGAATTATGTTACCTGGGGAAACTGAGGAATCTCCATCATTTGAGATCTTAAAGGCAAGATTCCATAAACATGCCTGGAATAGTTTAGGCATAACTGGTCCTTCCTTGGAGCCAAGTCAGAAAACCTTTTCAAGTACTATAGTCTGTCTATTGTTTAAAGGTCTGCTCATGATTCTCTTGTGATGCCACAGTCACAAAATCCTGTTTGCTACTTGCTTGGAAACTGCTTAGTTTGAAACAAGTCCCCTCTGTTACTGGTGTGACAAAGAATTCTTACAATGGCTGTGCTGTTTCCTAACAGAGGCCCTGGATTTTCCCTATACAAAACATATCACTATAAAATTATTTTTCTGTGTAACAGGTCATGATAACACCTATTTTGTGATTCTTTTGTTTCTCTATTAATCTTTGATACTGAACCAGCCCATCCCTCTGAGGAGCTGCCTTGCTGCTCTCTATTCCCCAGAAAACTTGGCTTACTTTGTACACCAGTATATTGGGCCTTTGAAAGTTGGCTTGCATTTAGCAGACAGAAGCAGGGTCAGAATTAGTTCAAAAAAAATTAATAGTCAGAAGTTCTAACTTGCTAAGCTGCATGCAATCCACCCTTCAAAGGATATTCACCAATTGCTCTAATTGCTCTCTTCAAGGGCTTCCAAAAAATCCTTGGACATGCTAATTAATGCTGTTTTAGATATATGTTAAGGTATTTGACCTGAGAGTTTAATTCTACAGTTTAATTCCATAATGATTGTAAATGGTAGGACTGCTGCATATTTAAAAGAACATTAGTGTGAATTTAGCTAGCTGTTGGCAGTTTAACAGTGACTAACAGATATTAAATAAGCATGAAATTCTAGTGGTGAATGACACTTTTATAGGGGCAAGGGCTGGGAGTTGAAGGCAGGAGAAAATATTGCAACCATCCATGGTGACCTTCCCTTTTCCCTGGATTTTACAGTCTTTGCACAACTTTCCCATCATCGGGACAAGCCTGGGTTGGTGAAAGGGCCTTGTCCTTGCAGGCTTGAACAGCACACGATGATCTTGGTGGGATTGGAACTTGTTGATATGCTGAAGTTATTGACAATCCCTTGCTGACGTCACTGACACCAGGATTTCCCCAAATAACTGAATATTTCAGCCACTCAGAGATAATCATGTCTTCCAGTGTCAAGGAAGAAGTGTGCAAATTCTATTCCTTATTCTGCCAAATTTTTCTTTTTTTTTTTTTTTAAAGTGGATGTCAGAAGAAATCAATTGCTAAAAAAAAGAAAAGAAAACAAGTTGATCCTTTTATTGTTACTGTTCAAAAGTGTCTCTTTGTTTTAGAAACAAAAATGGTAGCAAGTGACTTTTTTCCACCCCTCAGTGGCTACATAAATTTCTGCTACTAAGGGACAAACATCATTGATTTGACCGACTTATTCAAAACAGTTCACGAAGCTACAGCTTGTTGTGTCAATTCTCATCGTATACTGATGTGGCAGGTTTTATGAATAAAATATGGGCAGTTGCTGTCTGGGAGGATGCCACATCTTAGCTACCCAAAACCCTCTGTCCTTGAAGAGCAAAGCTTTGAAAAATTAGGACCATGTTTCAATCCAAGCTGTACAATATGCTTTTCAATGAAGTGTAATATATTGTTTTTAGCTGAATAACTTTCTTCTCCTCTTCTCCCCTCCCCCTGTCCCTCCCCTACTTAGAGAAAAAAAAAAAAAAAGTCATGCCATCTTAAACTAAAGCACACTTCAGTCAGTCTCCCTGTGTGTGCTCTGTGCCAGCAGCCACAGCAATTCTTTCATCTTGGCTTCAAAGTGGTGCTGAGAGGGGGAGGGGGGGCATCTAATGAAAGAAGGGAAAACAAACAAACAAACAAACAAGCACAAAACGGGGGAGGAAATGAAAAATAGCAGTCTACCTTTCAAATCTGAGTGTTGCCTGCAGGCACTCTCTGCAGTGGATGTTGCACTCAGCTTCAGCCCCTTGTATATTTTTTTTTGTTATTGCCACTTCCCATGCTGGGAAGATTCTTGTCATCCCTCACATATTTTATCCGCAGAAAAGGCTGCCCTGCCCTGTGCTTGGTGATTGAGGCTGTGCCCCTGGTGTGCCACACTATCAGTGGTTCCCAAGGCTGCCTAGCCTGGGAAAAGCTGCATGGAAACGGTCCAAAATCAGCATTACATGCATTATTGTTCTTACTCTCTCTGATTAGAGTGCACACAATGAAAACAACAGCAACAGCCTCATTTTCTAGCTCTCCTCCCAACACAGGGCTGTTCTTAGGCTGGTTTTTTTTCTCAGAGTCTTCATAGACGTTAACTGCTTCTGTGCTGGTAGGTCCCAGGCATCCCAGCAACTTCTCTGTGGGGAAGCCCAAAGAGCTTAGTCTGACATTTTCAAAAGTGCCTAGTTGACTTGTGAACTGAAATCCCGTTTTTTAAAAACAGTTCTAGTGGTAGGCTGCCTTGTGTACCACTGGAAACACACTGCTCAGATGCCGTGGTAAAACTCAAGGCACAGTAATCCCCATAAAACAAAACAGAATAGGCTGAAAGATATTTAGGCATTAGTCCCTTGAATACTTATGCTTTGTGTTAAATGCTGGAGGCAACACACGCAATGTTCTAGCAGTGTGTCACAGTACCTGGGTCTCCCCCAGCCCAGCCACCATCAGTTTTTGTCTTATTCCCTGGTCAAAGGGGTCTTGCTGTCCTGGCTGAGGAGTGCCAGAATGGACTAGCACTGTTCTAGTGGCTAAGCAGTGGCAGACAATAGTTTAAATTTTTTGAGGCCTGTTCCAAGTCCTTGTGTAGCCAGTTTGGGATGGGATAAAGTTCCGTTTGTTCTATGAAGAAATGGTATCCAGTGCTTATCCCAAGCACATGGAAATGCCACTTAGGAGTTGCTGGGTGAGGCATGGCAATTCAGGCTCAATCTGATTTCACATTCCCTGAAATGTATTAGGTGGCATATCGAACAAAGGAGGCAAAGAATTTTCTTCCCATTTAACAGATGAGACATATTCCAGAGTGTCAAGTGCCTGCACCTTGAGTGTGCTCAAGTATTTGATAGGAGGTGAACTCGTTAAGCTGCTCCAGAAGAAAGCAGTAGATAGACTTGGGTGCTAAAGATGACAGAAGGCAAATGACAGGAAGGATTGTGTTTTTAGACATAAAAATACCATAGAATATATTTTTTTGTTCAATTGTGGTAGGTGCTACTCTTTCTCATTTTTTTTTTTTTTTAAAGCAGATCTGTCTTCAAGACACTATTGGGAACACATGTAGGAACAGACAAATACTGTAAAGTGATGTTTTGTTTTAGGATCCTTTTATGGCTTTTTTCTTATGCCCCAGCTGTATTGCAGAAAGGGACCCCTGGTGCTGTATTCTCTTCTTCACAGAAAGAGATATAGATGCTCTGGGTTACTCTGCAGCCAAGGACCCCCAAAAGCCCCAAGCATCTCTTCCTACGAGGGACCTCGAATCTGCAGAGGTACCTGGGGGGTTAATAGTAGATGTTCTTAAATTGCCATCCAGCAGATGAAAGACAGATGCTTACTTTAAAGACATTTTCAGACCAGGGAAAAAATCACTTTGACATTTGAGGAAAATGAAACAGCTCTCTAGTCAATGCCTTGTATAGTCTTCTGTTTTTGGAAGGGATTAGACTGAATCATGGAAAACAAAAATGTAAAGTTTATTTTCTGCCACTTGTTTCTGTGTCACAGTGGTTAAATCTAAAACTTTTTTCCAAGTTTTTTAGGTTCAGCTTGAAATTTCATAACCTATTCAGAATTTTTTTTCTGCCTTGTGCATTGCTCATGGTAAAAAATGTGAGAAGAAAATCAGTTCACTATTTTTCTAAGATTGCAATGCACAATGAAGGAAAAGATTTTATTTATTCTTCAAGAGCTCTACTGACATCATATTCCTCTGAAAAATAATGTCTCTTTTTATGCTAACAAAGTCCTCATGGTGCAAAGGCAAAGCTGGGCAAAAATCTGCTCTTGTCTTAGATAACTAATATATTTTTGAGCAGAATTGACCTTTTGGTTATCTTACATGTCATAACTCTTTGAACTTTCAGGGGCTGCATAAAGACAAAGGTGAATAGGGGGCTGTAAGAAATAATTTTAATCAGCTCTTCTGAACTTTTCCATGTTTGAAAAACAACTTGTGTTACTTAGTACGTGAACTTAAATACAGCTGGGATGGGACTTCTGTATCAAAAACATTTCCTCTATTAAAAACCTGGAAACTGGCTGTCATTACTCTTTCTTCTCTTTCTTCCTAAATCAAATAATTGTGCCAACTGCTTGTTTTGTTTAATAATCTCAGTCAGAGAGATATCATAGCTAATCACAGTATCATTTTCTAATGTTCACTGGAAGGAAATCTCAAATTGTTCTTGAGAACCTAAATATTAGGCTTATTATAAATCTGATTAAGCATGGGCACCAATCCTTGAAGGCAGGATGAATACAACTCCTAGGAAATCGTGGAAAAGAAAACCAAGCATTGTTGAACTACGATGGTCACAGATTGTTGCTGGAGACTGGTCTTCCAAAGTGAGTGTCTTTTCTCTGCTTTGATTAATTTATTTGTTTATAAATTTCTTTTAGTAATAAAAGATCAACATTTTAAGAGTACTGGCAAAACTGGTCCCTGCACTCTTTGTTAATGTGCCCAGCATGAACTGAAGCGCTTATTTTCTCCTGTGTGCCAGACAGTGACATAGGACTCACGTAGTACCCTGCATGGGGCCTGTGACCATGTGTTCCTGTCTCCACTGCCATATGCCAAACAGGAGTAATATCCATGGATTGAGAAGTGTGAAACCCAGCCACATGTGAAGTGATCTACTTGCCATCTTGGAGAAGCTATTAGCCTGACCAAGAGCTGGAGGGAGGCAGACCCTAAGGTCACGTTGAAAAATGGTGTTTAGATTATAACTCAAATAGGTTCTTTAGAAAAAAATGCCACTTGAAATATACCTAGACCAAAGCTATCTCTACACCTACATGAGATTCACATGGCACATCATATCTGCCCATTGTTTTGTTTGTGCCATGTTAAAAAAAATCCTGACTGAACACATGAACATGCATTATGGCCCAAAAGAAGCTCCCTTGGCATTGATTTGGAGTCTTGCCGAGGTACATAGGAGCTGGATGTGACAGAGATGCCACCTGGGTTAAACTGTTATGTAACTCTGGTGGGAGTGCTGGCAGCAGCTGGAAAGGCTGAAAGGGCTGTTTGCACCTCCAGGACAAGCAGGATTGATGTGGCCGACAGCTCCCTGTTTTGGAGTGACAGCAAATCTGGAATCACGTGCTGGTGTGCCTGCATGTCAATCAGGGCCCTGACCTCCCCCTCGCTGCAGGGCTGACCCATCATCATGGTGCCCTTTCTCCTGGCCCCAGAGGGAGTGCATTCACCTGACCATTGTCTGGGCTCATTTGTCATAATTTCTTTTTTCCACAACAGCCGAGGAGTTCGTCCCAGTCACTCTGCTTGAGTACCACAAGATGGGAGAAATCCTGGCAGTAAACAGGCTAGCAGACAGTTTTCTTTCTTTCTTAATATTTTATTTATGGGGAAGAGGCCGCACGAATAATTGAAGATGCCTGTTTGCACCCACTGCAATCTGCGAGTGGTTTGAAATGTAAACATGTCAACTCACAACTGGAGCTTGAGAAACACATGTGCCAAAGAGCCTCAGGCCGTTTGTCTGTCAGTCACCCTCACCTACCCAGCAGCGCCCTCCTGCTCTCACGCAGGGAAAGCCCAGGTGCCGGGCGTTCCTGTCCTGTGTGACGCTGGTGCAAGTTTCCATGGAAAATTTGATGGGGAGGAGAATGGAAACACGCACATGGCATGAGGTGGACTTATGGTGTATTTTACGCAGTAAAAAGCAATGGTATTTCAGACTGGTTTTTTTGTTGTTGTTGTTTCTTGTGTAACATACAAATTGAGTTCAGCTGAGGCACCAATAGGGTTGCCTTTAAAGAAACTGAAATACTGTGCAGAAATACTCCACAGAAACAACAGACAAAAGGCCAATAGGAAGAAGGAAAGAGGTGGAGAGGCCTGGAGCTTTGCAAGGGGATGCTAACAATCCTGCTTACATAGAACTAGTAAGGTGCAACAGGAGACAGAATTATTGTTTAATAAGGTGCTATAAGAAAACAGAAATAATCCAAAAATCCAGGTTTCACTCAGAAGTGGCAAGGTCTCCAAAGTCTTCTAAATCTGATTTTGCTACATACAGGCCAGATGCTGAATGGATCAAGTCCTCAGTACAATTCTTGACCTGGCATGATTTATGAACACAAGTGTAAACTCAGTAGTGAGAGTGTAGTGCAATGAAACAATTCCTATAAATATTAAAGAAAGATTGACATTCAAAGCTTCTGCTATCCTGAAACCCTAAAGCACACAGGAGACAGCATTTCAACCCCTCCAAGTCTAGTACTGGGGGAAGATAGAGTTGTTATTTAGATGCATTGGATTAAAACTGAAGAATTTGGAAAAAGTCAGGAGAATATTTTCCATATATGCAATGACGAATTAAAAAAAAACAAGTGAGCATATCAGACCCGTAGCAGACTTATGAAGGATACTGCTCTGAATGTACAGAAAAAATGTTGGGAAAGTATCTGTGACAGAAATATTCAGACAGTCATGATTGCTTCTTTCCTCTTTGCAAAAAGTGGAATGTGAGTGAATAGGATTTTGTAGAAATTGCTGTTAAAGTTTACTGAATTGAGTCAGGTTGAGAAATGTATTCTACCAGAAGCTTCAAAAACATGTATTTATTTTTTAAAAATGAGGTGTAAGTGAGCAACAGCACTATGTTAAGAACAAACCTGATGCAGAAAAAGGGCTTTGGTGTGGACTTCTCACCAACTTTGCACTGACGTCACATTGCTGGCTACAGTGGACCCAGCCCTGATTAATTGCCCTTGTCAGTCAGATCCTGGGAAAGAGTCTTGAAGGCAGACTGATACTCTAAGGGCATGTCAGATGTGAGGTTATTTGATTAGTGTCTTAGCTAAGAGCAGACTTAAAGTGTTTTGAGTTGCTGGGCTGTGCAGTGAAAATGAGCATTAAGAATTGCCATGTGTACAGGTTCTGCCTCCTGTTTCTCCATGCAGCTGAAGGCCTCCCTCCAAAATGCGTGCACAGCTCCTGTCAAAATCAGTGGGAATTCTGTGAAAGTGTTGGAAGATGATATCATGGTGCACTTTACTTTTCATTACTTGTGAGAATTGTCTCAATGCATTGTTCCTTAGCTGAGAATTGGTTTCTGCAACTTAAAGCTTTTATATTAGAGATAGTAATGCTTAAGATTTTTTCCTGTTCTTTCCTAAATTAGGACATGTATCACTTGTATCTAAATTTAGTTTGGGTATGACTGCTCTAATATTTTTTCTTATTTTATATTCATCTCTCTTCTGTCTGCTGGCTTAATTTCAGACAAAGAAAGTCAATATTTTCTCTGCGAGTTATTTCATTTTGTTGGTCTATGATATCATAGCAAATGTCAGCTGATCTTATGCAATATAGAGTTGAAGACAGACTGTTATCCTTCCCTTTACAAATAAACAGATCTAAATAACATAGGTTCATGGTCAAATAGAGTATTTTTACAGCTATTAAAAGAGTAAAATAGTTTTCCCTGCTGATGAGAAAGTCTGCCTCTTATCCTGGTGGTCTCTGGTTTCTCCTTCGCTGGCATTTGATCTCTGTAACACTGTGACACTCCACCATTTTGCTGGTAGCAAAGTCGTCATTCACTCATTACTTAGCAAGTCTGAGCACATTTTATGGTTGATAGCTGAATTGCCAGCATGATTCAAAATTAACCGATTTCTGCTTATTTTTGCTTAGCTGTAGGGCCGAGGCAGTACAAAACTCCGCATGTGGCAGGAGGCAGCATGTAATAGCCTCTGTATTTCCTTGCACTGAAGGGGCTAAGTCCTCCACTCTTCTGAGTGCAGACAAGTCTGTGGTCAGCAGAAGGAATTCTGGCCCAACAACATCAAGAACCTCACCATTCCTTCAGCCTGTGATTTGGGTAGGAGCTGGACGTCTCTCTGAGGTTACAGCTGCAAGGCAGCCTTAAAATGTCCGTGATACATGGGCACAACAGCTTTTTGCCTGCCCAGCCAGTGGAAATTAGTGAGTAGGATCCGTAGGAGCATCAGTGTTCACACTGTGTCGCCCTTTTCCTCGGTAGACCGCAGTTGTGGGGAGCGAGAGCCAGGAGGATTCCTCGGTGGGATGCAAGCTGCCGGGAGATGCAGGTCAACCCCCGCCGTCAGCACACGCAACTTTTTCTCTCCCAGCACATTGGATTAATTTCTGCTGCTAGCAAAAGAGCAGCACAAATGCATTTTAAAATCTCTTCCTCTGCTTTATCAAAAGGGAAGGAACACGACACGAAAGCTACTGAACAAAGAGCAGACAAGCGCTCCCACCCGTTGAACCTCCCTTTCAGCCACCCGTGTGCCGGCTGGCTCTCAAGGCCTGTCTGGGTCATATTATGACTCCTTTATTAGTGTTTAAGGTCACCAGGAGACATGCAAGTGCATCCTATATCAGGAAGTGTAGTATGTCTCTAGAGTGAAATATTTGGCTGTTAGCAAGAACTGCGGCTGCGACTCGGAAATCCCGGGACGCGCCTGAAGGGCAGGCAGGCTCCAGGCGCCGCACTGCCTCCCGGCAGATAGAGCCACCGGGAAGCGGAGCGGCTTTCCTGCCATTCTCCGCACGGGGCTGCCTTCCTCCCAGACTTCCCTACCAAGCCCCGACAGCTCCTTTGCCACTCTGTCCAGCTGGCTGCGGGCTGCAATTCCAAAGAAAAGGCCTCCGCTAAGACAGGTACCCAGCACAAAAATGTGCCGCCGTCTGCCCCGGCATTGTCGCTCCTGCAGGAAGACTGATTAGGAGCACGTAAAGCGGGCAGGGAGGAGGTGGTTGCCAGCCCGCGGTGCTGTGTGAGTGAGCAGCAGATTTATTGGTGTACTTATGAGCTCCGGGGAGTGCGGAGACGTGGCTGGTGCGCGGAGATGCCCTGCCCTGCGGGCACCCACCGCAGGCGGGAGCGGGGGAAAAGCGGGAATTGTGGTGCAGGGACCTGTCCCACGACCTGTTTAAAGTCAAAAGTGGAGGCCTTCCTGGCGCTGCAGGTCCTGCAACCAAGACTAGATGGCAAATGTGAAAATCCTTGAAATGTGTTGGGTGACAGAGTTTCACAGCTTCGTTAGCTGTACCCACATCCAATCTGTCAGGGTTTTGCTCCGACTCTAACGTCACTCAAGCATAAGCTCTGCTTAGAGCATACACATTTTTTTATGCACCATGCCTGACAATAGCTAACTGAAGCAGCTGTTGGCAAAATGTGATGCAGAAAGGGAGGCAGAAACAGGAACATTTTTCCTTATCTAAGCAAGTAACTTCAAAATATTTATGTTGCACCAGTATGTGCAAGGATAATATTGCCTTGCTCTTTATTGTACTAATGTAAAAGAGAGAGATGCAAACAAGGTTGTGTAAGTATCAACAAAAACTTTTCAAACACTGAAATGCTTGTCATCAGCTTTAGCTCCGGTCTTGTTATGGGGTGGAGGAGTCTCTCAAAAATATATCCAGCTGCAAATAAATAAATACTAAAAAATCAAATGTTTCCCCTTACAGCAGGAAGAGACTATCAAAAAATCATTGTCTCAATATAATAAATTACAATTGTAACAACATCTCTAGGCCCTGCTAGAATATTAATTGCAATTAGATGGAGAAAGCAAACTTCTGGTAACACTGATGCCTATTGTAGCTGCATAGTTATGCCACCAGGCATCACAATTTTGAGGCATTTCTAGCTGTTTCGTTATCCAAATTGGCCTTGGACAAATAGAATATGTGTGTGCATATTTGTATATGTTTTTACATACACATATATATGTGTATACACAGCAAAAACATCTTCTGTCTGGTTTTTTAGCTTCAGTGAAATGGACAGCCAGCCATAAATGAGAGAGTGCAGCATAGAAAGTGTTTGGGCTGATTTAAAACTGCAAGGTTTCTGTTCTGAGCCATTTTTCATTTCCCAAAAATGTATTTGACTTTTTAAAGGGATATTGTTCTTGAAATTTCATTAAAAATAACACTTGAAACACAGTTTCAAAGGAAACAAACCAATAACTATTTTAAAAAGAAAGCTTAGTAAGGGAAAAAAATTGGCAAATTATTTACATGTTAATAATACTTAGATTAAATGTCTGAGCTTAAAGGAAAAACTCCAATAACATCACCAATGTGTGGCCAACAGTCACCTTCCAAAAATGCCAGTTTTTTATGAAGCATTTTTGTGTGTTTTGGTCAGCTGCAGATTAATTTCCTTTTTACCATTTTTTTTTAACACAATGAAAGGAGGAGAAAAGTCACATTTTAAAAATGCTCAATCCTCTGAGTAAAGGGTGTAGTTTTAACTTCCTGGCTCTTAGTAAATCTTCACACAACCAGAGACATTGTATTAGTATATTTCATATAGGTAAAAAGTATTGTGCATACATGCAAGAAAAAAACTTTTACTGGAGGGTCAGCTTTCCCTGAAATGTTTCATCCTATTTAGAAAAGAAAAAAAATGAAAATCCAGTGCTAGGCTGTTTATATGACACATGGTGACATGCAGTAGCAATTAAGTACTGTCCTTCACACTCTTCTGTCCTATGGGACACCCACCTGCCATCACAGGGCACCTCTGAGCATCATCTTTGCTCTGGGTAGCTGAGACGGGCATGCAGAGCATGCCCCCTGAGCACTTTGGGCATTCAGCTCACAGATGGAGATTTTCTTGTGTGCTGGTTTTGGCAGTCAGATCAGATTAGTCAGTCTAACTTTATGCCAGCTGGTTTTGACAGGTTCATTTATTACATTGTATTTAATTATTTATGGCTGTACTGCATTAAAGCCCGCCCATGCCTCATATTGCTGCCTTCAGAAGATCACCTACTATTACTGATAGCACCCAGAGGGTTGGATGGAGGGTTTTTGGAAAAGTTAATCTCAGCAGGTCTGACGTGTGGTTTTCCCTGCTTTTTCCTCATCTCTCCCTGGAAGGATGTCTCTATGTCTCTCCTGCTCTGGTGGAGGTAGTAGCAATACATACATGAGGAGGTGTTGGTGATGGGCTGAAGGTTGTCTCCTTTCCTCTTCCACTGAGGAATGCTGTTCTTCAGCATAGGACATGCAAGCTTTTGCAGGCCTGGAGTAGCTACAAAGGGTTGTGTGCAATCTGTTTTTCTCACGTAGATCTGAGATGCACAGTGTGACAAACCTGGCTGTGTCATACATGGCAGGCTCAGGGCATTAATAAGCACTTTTCTTAGCTGTTGCTGTAAGACAAATCTCTGCTCTGTGAATCTTTTGAAAGATATTTACTGCTTGAATTTAAAAAAAAAAAAAAAAGCAAATGTTGTTGGACAGATGAAACTAATTAGACTTCATTTTACTAACTAAAATTTCATATATCCCTCCACATAGGCTATTATAACTTGCATGATGACTAACCTAAACATTATCACACGGCATGCTGTCATCTTTCATAAATAATAAAAGGATTGCTGTAATCCTGCATAAACCCAGCTTTGGATGTTGAGAAATATTATGCAAGTGTCCAACATGAAAAGAATCATGTTTCTTATTCCACCACTCTGGCTAAATATCATGTTGCCTTTACTGGAAAACTGTGTTCATCAAGTGAGTTTAAAGCTGAGAGTGGGAGAGGGTGGGACATTGCATTCTTGAGAAATGACATTATAAACAATACGGTACTGCTTTGTGCTGTCAGTAAATTGGAAATATTCTGGAGCAAACAGGGAGAGCACGCCATAGTGTGCTTGGGCTCCAGCTCCACTTTTTTCTTCAAAGTCACAGAATACAGAAGATGATCTGCGCACACTGGGGCTTCCCACTCCCTTCTTCACTTCCCTTCTGCTTCACTCTCTTTATATCTCTGGATCAAGAGATATGAAACTTTCTTCTTCAATGTTTTAGCCCATAATCAAAAATGAGAAAAGTGAGGAGAGAAGTGGAATAGGAAAGACAATCCAGCATGGCTTTGCTTTTATTTCTATATATAAAAATAGGTGTTGTAGAGGAAGGACAGATATTGATTTTGAGAGGCTGTGCCATACAAGTGTTGAGGTATAAGTACTTTTTCTGCATGTTAGTGGCTTTCTGTGGGTACAGATCCTCAAATCATAAGCATTGAAGAAGTATTTTAAAGTATTTTAAAGCTGTTTTTAATCCATAACTCAAGTCTTTCTTTACATAGTGTTTTATGCATGGGAAATAAGCAGACTTCTCTCTTTTAAAAAAGATTGGGACTTCCCCATGTAATTGATATAACAGACAGTATTGTATTGTGTGTTTGCTGTTCACCATGTAAAATTAACTTTCACTCTGCAGTCATGAAGGTCTGCAGTACCAGCAATGGTGCACTGCGTGTGCTTTGGGAGTTTTGAGGAACACATCATCCTCACATGGACATGCTGCCAATGTGTGCTTTTGTACAAAGGAACTGGGTGGAAGCTGTTTAGCTGAAAGATGCTAATGACCTCCTTTGTCAAAGGAAACAAGAAGCAAAACAGCAAGTGTTTTACTAATTTCTTATATGTGCTTCTTGTTTCAATAATTTTTTATATGGTTCCTATGTCTTCCTGAAAAGTGGCATGTTGTCTGAAACCCTGGAAATTATCAGGATATAACAACAGTAAAAAGGAGAAGTTTTTAGAAGTTAAAGTCCCTTTCTTGTGGGAGCATTTTCTGAATGGTCTAGCAAGATGCCAAAGCTCGCAACTGAAAGAAGTGTGACTTGGCTGCACCAAGTCCAAAGGTTATGCAAGGGCCTTCTCTCTCTTCCATATTTTATCTCTTGCCATTTATCTCTCTTCTCCTCCCCCCTTTCCATTTCATCTTCCCTCCCTCTCCTGTTTCTCCCACCAGTACACAGCTTTTGGGAAGGACTGAAAAGACTTCTCTGTCCCCTGCCTTAGTAGGCACAGGTACAAAAATGAGAAGGATCTTCTCTCATCATATCTTTAATACACTGTTCTGCCGAAACCTCTACACCTCAAAACCTGGTAGATCATTGGAGCACTACCATAGAAGCAACAGTTAACCATAACTGTAATGAAGAGAGAAAAAGAGTAAACAGTTCTCCTTCCTTTCTACTTCACAGTGAGTAGGGGAACTGAGTAGGTGAGCTGGAGATAGGGAATTGGTAAAGGAGAATCAAAGTACTCTCAAGCCAGTGCTGGCTGACAAAGGATGCACTCTCATCCTGCAAAGTGAGGAACACATGCATGGCAAGGTGCTGACCCCAGTCCCAGCTGTTTTCTTGATAGCTCTGTAAATGCTCTTGACATTTGAGACAGGTTTGAGTAAGCATGAATAGCTTAAAAAGCAGAGTATAGAGCTTTGTGTTTCTCCCTAGGGGAATTTCCTGGTCACATTCTAGCAACACTGGGCAGTAGAGGGCAGAGGAAGAGATCACTAAAAAAGCTTGAAAGTAGGCTGGGCATTTGTTTACGAGCTTTTCTTTATTTTGTAAGCATGCAGTATAGAGATATTAATGAGAAGCACAAGGTAGACAACTCCTATTCATCCACATATTTGGTAGGTTCATGTAAGGCAGTGATTGACTCAATCCTGACTAATAAATATCTGCTAATGAATAGTGCTCCAAAACACTCATATATCAGTGGTGAATATCAAAAGCTCAGGCCAGCATTCCTATGCTGGTCCAGCCTACCATTCAAAAAATCTCTTGGAATCCTTTCCTGAGTCTAAAGCCTGGTATCTAAGCTTTCATTGAAAAGACTTTTCTGTGGAGCTATACTGTACTTTCCTCACTGATCTCGGTGAGTCTGTGGTCTTAATGGACAAAACCGCATGCCAGAAACCCTCATGTAATTCTGGATAAAAAGCTATATAAAGCTGTAAAAAGAAGTATAGGATTAGAAAAATATTTAAGAGCAAAAGCTATTTTGTATATATATGAGGAAGACCAGTGAAAGAAACAAGGTATTATCTGAGAATACATAATAACTTTTAAGCCTGGGAACATTTTCTTGCTTCATCTAATCTCATATGTTCTTGAACATATTGATTTTTGTTTAGCTCTTGATACCAAACATAAGCATTAGCGTCAAATTTGTAGTGAAAATACAATCTAAATGTCAAAAGTGGAAGGACATAACTTCTTTTGACAGCTTCTCATAAACCGAAACAGTTTAAATGTGAACAGGAACAGTTTAAATGTAAATAGATCAATAGGTAAAATGTTCTGGTTTAGTTTATAAACTTACCTTTTTTTCAGTCTACAATAGCTGTGCACAACCATTATTTTGGCTGCAGTGTCCTCCTGAAGTCCCTCCCAAATATTCCTGTGGCAAACCCAGAAGTGAGGACTTCGGGTCACTTTTGCAATGCTCTTGGGTCACAGTGGCATACTGGTAGCAGAACAAGGCGTATTCCCTTCAGGCATCACATCCAGTCTGTCACAGGACAGTTTTGAGAAAAAAAAATCCAAAAGGCTTTTCAATATCTTACCAGTGTTTTGTGCAGTAAAATTTATGCTTTAAATTCTGTGTTTTCCTCAGAAATAATAAATATACATATTTTTGAATAATAAATGTATTGATGAAATCTGGAATTTCTTCATAATAATAGATATTTCAAATGAATATAAGATGGAGTATGGAATATATAATCTGTTTTTTGGAAAGCTTCATTAAATGCTTGGGGTTAATATTTAATAATATTAATTCTTGCAAGCTGAGCATCCTTTCACAACGGGATATGAAGAAAGACAACTACAGAAAGAAGGGGATGCCGGACCTGCATCATAGACAGAATTTTGGCCTCGCTTTCTCAGAGTCCCGAGTTGTTAGCAGGGCAATACTGAAAATATTCCCACTAATAATTGCAGGGTGCTATCTCACTACTTGACAATCTAGGGGCATGTAATGAGTGTACCTCATAGGCTGTCCATTACCAGGATAGACTCTTGATTTGTCACTTGAGTTGTTTAAATCATGATGGGTCAGCTTTCCAACAGATTTGCTGGAAGTGAGAGGCATCCTTGTGAAAGAGATGAAAATCTGATGTCAATCACAAATGTAAATTCCCATCCTAAGAAAAATTTAAACCAGTAATGTATAGAAATCTAAAATGAATAGTATAAAACTATGTATCAACCTTCAAAAATTATGTTGTTTTCTTACTCTGTGGTAGTTGTAAATATAGTTTAAAATGTATTTTATTTATTTTCACATTGTATGTTTGCAGCTTCCACAGCTCGTAAATTTCTAAACAGCATGGCACAGATGCTTAATTAAAACTATAGATATAGTTTTGACTTCATATATGAGATAAATTCTTCTGTTTTTCAAGTCATGGGGACAGACAAAACAGTCCTTGGTCTGTGCTTTTGTTTTGTTTTGATTTGTGTGGGGCACATTGTTTTCTCCAAAGTGCCTGTATGGAGATTTACATGAATAGGACTGCAGCAGAGAATTTCAGCGGAACTCTATGAAAAAAAAAATAGAGCAATACAATAAATTGCATTACAAATACTTGCTGTTCTGCAGAGAATGTAGGTATTAAGCTGCAAGAAAAACAGACAATGAGGACCTTTATGCACAAATACAGTCAAATGCTCACTTCTCTTTTGCATCTGTTTATGCTAATGTAACTTCAGTGAAACGTTTCTTTGAAATAGAGGGGATATCCTGCAGGAGAAAATCAGTTCCAGAAAGCACCACAATACATGGTGAGCTCTCTAACTTACTGACCATAGAAAATATCTGTGACCATTTGTATTTTGCATCTCCATGCAAACTGAAAATTCAAGGCAGAGATACAGCACTAAGCATTCTGGGATGCGAAACCTGTTGCACATTATGCCAAAAGTAATAAGAGTGGAAGTAACTAAATAACATTCTCCGAGGTGGATCCAGATTTAGTGCAAAGAAAAGCTACACCATGATCATATCAGAATTTGTTCTCCTCCCTGGAGCCAATAAGAGGGCTTCTATGAGCTAACACTATTCAAGTTTCTGTCCTTCAATTTATAGTGGGTGGCTTTGAAGTATTACCTCCAGTGCCACAAAATGAGAGAAATTTTCTCTGCAAGAGAGATAAAAGAGATACATCTTCTGGCAAAGACCTAAAAGTAGGTAGTCAAGGGTCTAGAGGGCCTTAATCTTTTCCCCTCTAAGGCAAACTAATTTTAAAAATATACTATCAGGCTTACAGCAGATCATATGAAGACTTGAGGGCACATTTGGGTAGTAGATCAGGAACATTAGTGGCGTAAAATTGATTAACAGAGCAGTGCAATCAGAAACATAGAGGAAGCTTATGTCCTGCCAGAAGTAACTTGTTATTAACCCATTTGAAAATGCCTTACTAGCATATAAATAATTTGGAAAGCATCTCTTTCTGTGAGAGACTGACTCTTACACTCTAAAAACTGATGTCACTGGTAAACTCCAGCAAAGAAGACTCAGAGTTATCCTGTTAGAGAGTAACTTCCCTGTTTTTCCCCAGCTGCGCAAGAGGAAGGCAGGGTAACTGGACTGTATTGCAAATCAGTTCTGCTCCTGTCCAAATTTAGGGACAGGATGCTGAAGGTTCCTCTGCATATAAGGTTCAGTATTATGTTACTGTCTTAGGTTACTAAAAATATAAGACACAGAAAGGGGAAGATGAAAAATAAAGCAAGATGGTGATAAAATAGAAATTATAAATATTTATTTAATGTTCTGGGCAATATGTCATGGACCATCTCTGAGGAGCTTTTACTGTAGGATGCTAAAGTTGCTGTGTCACGTGGAATGGGTCATGTAGTATGTCTCTGCCTTTGAAAAATGTTTTCCAAATTGAACACTGAACAGATGAGGGCCTCTAGTATAATTGTCAGGGTCTGTGAGCATGGATTCCATCCCAAAATGACACATGCTGCTGTGGTAACTGTGATCTCCTGCTTGAACATGCCAGAAGAGTAGGAGTCAGAATATGTCAGAACACGTTGAAGCAGATAAAAAAGCTCCTATAGACTGAGCTGGATTCCTGAAGAGGTAAAGAACACACATGGACGTGGGATGCTTTGCAGAAACTTACTGCTTCCCTAAACCTACAGACACCAGCTTCTGATGTCTTTTAAAGCAGCCAAGAGTCAATCTAATCTGATAGAACAATAACATAAGTATCACTGTGTTGGTTAGGTGTTGGACAAAGCTGTCTACACTCTAGGCAAAAATCCATTTACTGTTAACATGCAGTTTCCAACCCTCCCAACTCAGCTCCACCTCTTCTTTTCCATGGAGAACAGCAGCTAAAGCACCTGTGTAGCTTCCCCTCATAACAGAGAAACCTTCACTTGGTCTTTGTTATTTATTCCCCCCTAATTTCTTTCAGTTAAGATATAGTGTCTTTGTCTGCTCTCCGTAGCATCACTCACTGTGACCCTGCATCATTGCAACTGGGGGAGCTTTGTATTTTGCTAGGAATGGAATTGCCTCGAGGTAACTGGCATTTCCTTCCAGGAGTGGGATTCAGACTTTCACTGTTGCTTGGTTATATGATACCACTCATGATAAGTGAAATCAGTCAAGTTGCTAACTCTCTGCTGTATTTCATTCCTATTTCAAAGAAGTTTAAGAACAATAGGTGCTATGTTGTCTGCCCCAGACATACTGCCAAATTGTCTGAGTCCTCTACATCTTGTGCCTGTAAAAGAAAACATTTTTCTTAACAGATATGCACCTCCAGTCTGCAAAGAGTAACAGCATTGAAGACAAAATTAGGGAGTTTCTTAATTTACATAAAGGTAAGAATTGTGTTACCGTATTCATTGATAAGCAGATTGAATAATTTCCTGTATTTTCTTTTCCTAAACTAAAATGAAGCATCATTCCTCCAAGAAATGCCACTGACTTGGTCATTCTGTGCAACACATACATCTCGTTGCCTCTGATCCAGTTTAAAAGCAAGCGATGACATTGAAATACTTAATAGATAAAGATTTTTAACATGATATTACACTCCTGAGAAAACTGGGACAACAGAATGTAAATAAATATAGAAATAGAGAAAATGCATCTATTTTGGCAGCTGTGCTGAACATTTATGTGGTGAGAAATCAGGTGACTGAAGATGACAGAGAACTAATAGGTTTGCCTACAAAGTCCAGGAATATGTAGTCTCAAGAAATGCTCTGGAAGGAAGATGGCTACACTAAGGGTCTTGTTGTCTTTCCCCGTGTAGCAATCAACAGGTCAAAAGAAAATGACCTCAGATTGTGCCAAGGAAAGATTAGACTGAATATTAGGAATTATTTGTTCATGGAAAGCATGTTCAAACATTGGGACAAGTTGTTCAGGGAAGTGTTAGAGTTGCCAACCCTGGAGGTATTTAAAAGATGTGTAGATGAGGCATTTAGGTTCAGAGTTCAGTGGGCGACCTGGCAGTGCTGGGTTCATGATCTTAAAGGTATTTTACAGCTTGAATGATTCTATGATCCTGTGACAATAAACTTTAGCTACAGAAATTCTTACACAATAGGAAATAAATTTACGTGGCAAATTTCTATTAATAAATTGAAAACAAAGCCTTACATTGAAGCTAGCAAATTGAAAAGCACCATAGTAGAAAGTGATATGAAATGTTATAGCAGTTGGTTTTAGGTTGGAGAATTTGCTACACTGGAGAATTTGTTACTACTTTTCTTGTTAGCAGGAAACAATAAAATAGTTTATTATTGCCTCTTCCATTCTCAGGTTTGTAGTTTTCTGTAGAAGTAGAAAACAAGGCAACTATCTCCCAGAATGACTTATTTGGAGACCATATGGTCCATAGGGTCTCAGAGGAAAGTGTCCACAGACTGTACGCAATCACTGCATCAATTGAGCAGAGCTAACAAAATAACCTATATAAAAACTACATCTTCTTCTTTCCAAATGGAAGAGGAGCATAGACTAGAAGGACACACAAAGAGCAATGTTGCTGGCTCTGCTGTTGTCATCTGCACTCCACCATCTATCTCGCAAATTGTGGGTTAGAACAGTTGCTAGCTGAGCAGTAATAGAGAAATGGAAGTGTGAAAGAAGATGTAATGATTTGCAATTAAAGAATAGGATTACAGGCCTGAAGTTTGTGTGTTACCAGATACAAAAAGAATGCGAAATATTAAGTGTTTCTTGCAGCAGACCATTCTAAGAACAAACATTGCAAGGATAATAAATGCAAAGGCTTCCAGAGACAAACTTGTTAAAATGTTTGTTTTAGCAAGGAACCACAGTCAAACCACTAAGAACAGAGAGATACAAGTCTCCTCACATTGCAGTGAGTAGCTACACACCATGATCCAGATTTGGGGTCAAGCTTTCGCAGTAATGATTTAGGAGCCCAAGTCCCATGAGCATTCCCTGTGTTCTTCAGTTGCTCCCAGCCAGCCCTGTTAACCTGACCTGGTTTAGGCTGTGAGGCAGATGGCAGCTGAGTCAGACTGAGTGCAGTGGTGAAGAGATCCCTGGGGACAATAACCTGTTAGGAGTTATCATCTCACAAATTCCCAGAGCTTCTGAAAGGACAATTAGAGAGGGATAAGCAAGCAGCAGAAGATCCTAAATATCTCAGGGAAGTGATAGAAATAGCTTAGACAGAAATATTAGACAAATTTGAATTCTCTGTGGCCAACCCTGGATATCCTTTTTTTTTTTCCTGTTTTAAGAAGAGATTTGTGATTACTCAGATGTGATTAAAGAAGGCTGGAAAATTGACTTCTGGATATTTATTTTATAGTAAGCTGTAATGACATTAATGTACTAGAGTAAGATATAGTTTGGTATCTATTATTTCAATCCCTTTGGGTAGACTGTGAAGTTCTTCAAGAAATGTCACCATGGAAACCCAGGGTTACACCTACACCAGTGAACAAAAAGGACCAGGGGTTGCTCTCAGCCCTTGAAGTTAGTGACTCAACCACCTTCCTGGGGAACCTGTTCCAGTGCTTGGCAACCTTTTTGGTGAAAAAAATTTTCCTGATATTTAATCTAAACTTCCCCTAGTGCAACTTGATGCCATTTCCTCTTGTCCCTTCCTGTGCCATCCCCAGGCTGCCCCTGGGACCTCCATTATGGGCACAGATGTGCAGTGAACCCAGGCTGCTCACACTCCTGGGCCAGAAAGCACAGGTCCCACCTGCCTCGCACTCTGTCTTCAGTGTCCTGGGGGATCCAACACCTCTCTGTGTCTGTGGGCAGGCAGCCAGGGATATCCCTCACAAGGATCTTCTTCTCCTTGGGCTCCCTTACACCCAGGGTGGATAAGGCAGCCTGGGGGCTCTGCACCTCTCCCAGAGCTCTATAACCACACCAGATGGCAGTTAAACTGCTAAAGGTAGCTGGAAAAGTGAAAGTTTTTCTGAGTACTCCTCCTCTTCCACTTAAACAGTTTAGAAATAGTCTCATTTGTATAAAATGGCTTGAAGAGGACTGTATTTGGGAAGAAACTTTGACTAGACACTATTTTTTTTTAAATCTGAAACAAGTTTTTGTGGTGAAATAGTGCCACCATTCACAGCAAGTGAGGCTTTAGGACTGAATTTGATAATATTAAGGAACAGTGATGAATTAGCTCTGTGTTGACTTGTAAAGGATCATCAGATACTGCACAGCAGTTTCTTTTCTGTTTGGTCTAAGTGGTATTCTTGCAGACATCTTGGGACTTGAACCAGAATTTGCCATTCTAGACAAATGAATATTCACTTAATAAGGGGCAGTATTGCATTGAATTTTCATGTACCCATCAGCATATACAGCAAATGGATCTCAGAAGACTTTTACTTCAATTAGTACTGCTGTGAATAAACATTTCAGTTTTTGTTTCACACCGTTACAGTTCTCCTTTCTGAGGGCTGAAGAGAGTGTGCAGGGGTGTGCAAAGGTCGGGAAGAACAATGTTACCAAGCCTGTTTGTAAAGAAAATGCATGTAAAAACACTTGGAGTACTTAAGAGAGATTTGTGGAGCCATCTAGATAATGTTACAGGAGTTACTGCCATGCTAAGAGCATAATACTGTGTTAGTCCTGCTTATCTCATTTCATTTACTTGACAGACAGTTCTTGTACCAGACCAATTCATGCTTGTGTGAAACAAGCAGAGTTGCACAGTTGATCTTATTTTAATGTTTTTACCACCTGGAGACAGCAATGGGCTTTCAGTCCAAGGAACAAGGAAACTCCTTTCATAACATCCTAACGAGCTCACGCTCCCCTGTTTGACGTCATGCTGCACACAGCATGTCTTTCAACAGATGTTGTAGAGACTATTGATGAGTACCTGCTTTTTTCTTAAAGCTGGGGAGTAATTCCGCTGCCCAAAAGTGGAAAGAGAGATGAGGAGAGAACTCTCTGTAGGTAAGGGTGTGCATAATTGCCTTTATTCCCTTTCTTGAATGTGAGTTTGATCTACTGGAGTTCTGCTCTCTGATAATATTGATGACATATTTTTTAAACACTGAAAAACCTCCACCCATAACTTACCGTGGGAGGCTAATATAAGAAGCTGCCATTGTGTATTATTAATGGTGTATCAGTAGGGGTGGATGAACAGCAGAGGGACCAGCAGGGCAGTGAGTGCTCTGGAAGACCAATATGACCTGTAATTCAGAAAAAGTGAAGAACACAAATGGACGAACCTAAGAGTGTTCCCCGCACAATATTGTATGTGTGCTCTTCATCCCTGAGACAATGGCAGTGGCAGCTTTCGGAAGTGAATGATGTGCTTGTTTTCAAATTTACCTTATCTCAAAGGAAATATGAGTTCAGAGATTGTGAAATGGAATAATAGTACAAGTTGTACACAAAATGGGAAATGGTGATTAAAGATCTATGATAACATCACAGAGATTTCACCATTTTGCCTACAGGTAAAAGCATTAAAAGTTTTCCTTTTGCATTTTGAGACTTCATCCATAAGACATTTGAAACATCTCATTCACATGGAATATCAGAAAAAGAAATATCATATTAGATTATGTTGCATTAAATCATAGAAAGGAAGATATGTTGCTAAGCATGTAGAACTTCAATAATTCTTTTTATATAAGGTGCAGTGAAACTATCAAATCCCCTACACAACTGAAAATCAAGTATTAAGATGGAACTTGCATCACAATTCTACCTACAATAGTGAATTATTGCGTTAATAATCCTGTAAGGTTTAATGCTCTGTCATTCTCTTTCTACTAATTGCTATCAGAGTGTCTTTCTCACTCTTCATGGATAATATAAGGATTTTCTTGACAAGAAAAAACCCACCACTATGGTCACATGACACAAAACACTGATTAAGAAGAAATTCACATCATCAACATAAGTGTGCCAAAACCCATCGACAACCCAACTTTGCACCAGGAGGATTTATGCCAGATCTTGTATTATCTTCCTGTGCTGCTCTAACTTTGTGCTGGTTCAGCTATTTTAAGTCCTCTTAAAGTCAGAATAAAACTGGCAGAAAAATGCCTAAATCTGGCACAGACTCTCTGTAGTGTGCTCTGGTTAATCTGACAGAGATGGGGATGGAGCTTGGGTTTCACGGGTGATCTGATGGGGCACATATCTCTGAGAGCTGTTGACCAGAGAATACAGAAACTTTGAAGTTGAGATTGAGAAGAAAACTGTCATGGGCCAAACCAAATTCTTGGGCTGGAGCCCCAGTCAAACATGCCAAGTGCCTTGGCGAGACTCCAAAAGTCTTTGCATGAACCTGTTCCTTGCAGGGATGAGAGAAACAGACAGCTAACACCTAGTGTTGGCACTGGAGAATAAGACAATGCATCAGAGGTACCAGAATGAGATTCCTCAGATTAACCCTGATCATTTCCTGTATACCCTCAGTTCTTCTGAAAGAGCCAACTCAATTTGAAATGATTTTGTCAGAGATATTCTTCTTTTAGCAGAGAAGGGGCAACTCCTTGCCCCCTGGAACTCTTGGTATTTTTATTTATTACTTTATTTAAGTTCCCTTCAAAGGGACTACATAAAGGGATCAGGCAGTATCTGTTGGAAGTACATTTGGACGCGTTCTGTAAGAATAAGAGAAAACTCTGTTAGCAACTTAATAGCAATATTTTTTTTTCAAGGAAGGAGAAAAGGTATGAAAATACTTTTTATCTGGTCTCAGGAGTGTCTTCTATGGCCTTTAGTAGTGAGATAAAAGGGTCTGTGTGATGTTTACACAGCCTCCCGCAGAGTAATTGCCATAGCAGCTCATATAAAAGCAACAGTGGAAAGGTGTAAAAGTCATTTGCTGGGGAGAAATAGGAAGCAATCAGCAACACTTTAAACAAATTATTGCCATGAAATCACCCTCTCAGCTTGAGATAAGCACTCGGGGTCTGTTAAAGCTATAACAGCCCTGTGGCTTCTTCTCCTAAGACATTTTGCTGCTAAGATTTTTCATCAAATGAGGGGATGCAGTGGAGCTATGCTTTAAGCCAGTGTTGAATATACTTGTCCCCAGGCGACAGCTGTTAACCCTAACGTTTGTGAATGTGTGTGTGAGTGTACACGTGTGTGTGACGACTTTTCAAACGCGTAGTTAAGTGCAATGTCCTTTTCCAGAAAAGCAAAAATCTGTGTGGGTTAAGCTGTTTGGAAGTAGCCGTTTGCAGAGGAGCCTCTGCAGATGTCTGTGGTAGGCAGCAGAGCTCTGGGCTGTCCCGAGAGGGAAGCACTTGGCACAGGTGAGCTGGGAAAGGAATATCCTTTTTTGTGGAAACATAAAGAACGGGAGGATTTTTGAGGCTGCCTATGAACCTGGGCCAGCTCTGTGGCCACCCTGGCTCCCGGGGAGGGAGATGTGCTTTCCTGGTGCTCTGCCTTCAGAGAGAGAAAGTGTGGCTCTTGTGAATCTGCTACCCTGCCCTTGGCGAGGGGCCACATCCGTGCTGAGCGTTTGGCTGCTTGTTCCAGCTCCTGGTTACCACATCCAAAGGGTACTTGAACTGTGAATCCAGCTTGTTGTTATGGGAAACTCAGAATTGTTTGCTTTTAGATTCTGTCATATTTCTGTGTGTGCAGGTTTTTTTTGCTGTTGCCTCTACTTATTTTCTTCTTTTTAAAACTTCTTTCTTTTTTTTTTTTTTTTTTTTTTTTTTTTTTTTTTTGCTTTCTTTGGAAACAGATGGTTGTGGGTGGAGACTATGAATATGAGACTACTCACTTTTGCCTTTTACTGAAAATTCAAATGTCTGCACATTCCCTCTGATGTCACTGGTAGGATTAGGAGTGCAGGTGGGGACTAAACAGATGAGCCCTTGAGAAGGAAATTCTCATTTTGTAAATCTTCTTTCTGAAAGAAACTTGGCTGTCTAAAGCTGCAGGGCTCCAGGGTTATTATTCAAAGGTAAAAACAGGAATAGGAGTGGACTGTGGAATTACACTGTATGAATATGTACAGACCTGTGTTAACATTAATCATGAATGAGGTGGGGTGGTTCTTGAATATGGGGAAGGGTCAGTGATTGGGAGGGATGGGAGGTTTCAGGGCTACCTCTAGTGTGAGAAAATAGTTCTTGGCATTTGCTAGCCATGCCCAAGCAATGCAAGCAGGCTCAGAGGCAGCCATCGGCACAGCTCCCAGGAGCCTGCTGACAGCCAAATGTCAGAGGCAGTCATGGGCTGGTGCTTAAGCCTTTTGCCTTGTCTTGCAGAATACACTGGAGCAGGCACAGCCAGAGCAAAACTGGCATCCAGGAGCTAGTTTGGAAAAAGAGAAATCTCTGTCACGAAGGGGGTAACAATCACAGTATTGCTAGTAGGAACTCTGATGGACAGAAGCATTGCAGATAATTCTTAAATTAATGAGAAGAAATGGAAAGGAAAAGAGCCAATCAATCCACAGCTGCCTGGCTTTAGATATCAGTTTTTTAATTTAGGTGCCCAGATGTGGTTGTAGGGATAGCCCCTTCAAAACACTTCTATTGGAAGAGATTTGTAGGTTTTACAGAGCCAGGGTTCATAGACGGTGGTATAAACAAGCTGTGGTGCACTCTAGTTATTATTCTGTGCCTTGCTGACCAGCTCAACACCACCTATGTTGCAGCACTTGTAAACTTTCTGGAAGGTAAATTCACTCAGAAGTAAGTGTGAAAGAAGGATGCTGCTGGTCTTTGTTGCTGCTTTGCCACTACCCTGGGAACCTCTTCAGTCATACTAGGCACTGCTATTATTTGTGTTATAGCAATGCTCATTCCTTTTCTTAACTACTTAAATGTTACTTAATGTCTTACTTGCATCTAAGTATGCGACACATAAAGCTCAGTTTTAGTTTTGAAACGTCACTGAAGTTGGATTAATTTGACATTTTCTTAACAGTCATTGGTTGTGTTCTGCATTTTCTTTCAAGCTACTGTATATTCCTTGCTAAGGATTTGACTTCTGTTAATATTAAGTGAAGATGAGTCCAGAACACAAAAATTGAATCCATCCATCTCTGGATTCAAACTTCCCCAAAATTCAGGAACAGTACAAGATAGAGTTTGTCCAGGCTCATGTCTGAATGGAAAACATTCAAACCTGTCTCAAGGTTTGCTTACATGGGTTTTGATTTCAATATTACATGAAACAACTGCTGTTTAATTAGTGAGGCATTGTAGAAATTCTTCTTACTGGTGTAATTTCCTTTGATCTCTTGCCTGAGGAAGAAGTGTAGTAATGGAATCCCTGCTCCTTCCTATTACAAGCACACACAATTGTAGTTGCTTTGTCCTGGCTGTGGACTAGATTATTTCTCGATTGCTTTTTAAATATTGCTCCTTCCTCTCATATAATTTTTCTGTCAGGAGCTAGCCATACATCTCTTGATTCTTTACTAGTCCATGATGGTTTAACCCTCATGCTTCATGCTGACACAGCTTTTTTTATTAGGAGTTTTTGACTAGGAAAGTGATTAGTGAACCTCTTTTGCAAGCTGGGTGCATGACCTCATGGGTTACTTCAGACCTTTATTTTACAGTTTTTTACATGTATGTGGAGAGCAAGCAACATCCAACAATTCTTACCTTTGCAATCAACAAACTCAGAAGAGTAGCACATGTGCAGTTATTTACTTGTTATGATGGCACTGTCACTTTGGCTTTCTGGGGCACCTACCCTGTTGACCTCTTTGGTATTAGGTGGCCCAAACCCTGTGCATGACGGTCTCTAATTGTGTTTACTCTGGCAGGAAGCAGTCTGCCTGGACACGCTGTCAAGCAGAGTGCAGGAGGTGAGTCTGGCCTCTTTCCTTCAGGAGAAACAGCTGGGCTGGAGTCAGGCAGGGAGGAGAGGTTAGCAGGTCACCTTGGGGTCAGGGATGCAAAAACCTGAATTTGAGTAAGGTCCTGGTTTCCTCAGAAACAGCAAATCTTCCCCCTCTTTTTTTCATCTTTCTTTCATCTCTCCCAGCTCTTCCCCAGCCTTGGCATTTGTGGGGCTGTGTAGCTCATCTTTCAGCAGTAATCAGAAGAGCTGCTGACACTCTCACTCTGTATGACTTTTGCAAGCTTGGCAGTAAAAATACTCTCCACTGAAGGAAAATCCAAAGACCAGGCTACAGCATAAGGTGACTCCAAAAGTAAGGGCTGAACCAGCAGATGGAAGGGCAGAGCAGGCTCTAATCCTTTAGCAAGGTGTATCTAGTTGCATGAAAAGGGAGAGGAAGGCTGCAAGAGACAGAGAGAGGCAAACGAGTCCATCGTGCCCCTGTCCACCATCTCTGCTGAAGGGATATGTGTGGGAAACTTTCTCTTGCACCCGTTTATGGTACGAATTGTGGGGCATATGGAGTGGACCATATGGGTTCACTTGGGATGATTTCACCAGTGACCTTGTGACTATTTTTCCCCTGTAGATTATCATACCCTCTTTTCTATCACTTTCTGACAGCCTGGACTGGGATCTTCAGTAGCTCCCTCTAAATAAAAGCTTAGATACAGCAGAGCATGGCAAACAATCAGCTTTCAGTCAATACCAGAGCTTCTTTTTTTTCTCTTCTTTACTTGCTCCCTCCTGTTCCTGCTGCCTCTGAAGTTTATAATCTCCTCTTTAGGAAGAGCAAACTAACAGATTGAAGAGAGCTGGTGAAACAGAAGAAAGCTCCTTGCATGGTGCTGTCTCTCAGCACAATCTGTGCCTCACATGCACACCTGTAAAATAGGATTGAAACTTCCTTGCTAAACAGAGTGACTCTGGAAATCAGACTATGTCGAGTAGCCAGAAAGACAACTGGATAGTATGTCTGAGGAAAAAACCAGAGCTGAGCTAGTCTTCCTGGCAAAAGCAAGATTGAAGCCTTGATTTAATAAAGCAGGATGACGCCATATACCTAACTGAGCTGGCAGCTTTGAGGAAGAGGGTAAACCTCACTTGGTGTGCATTTATGAGCAGAGCTTTTGCAGCACCCTGCTGTTACATGTTGCTGTGTCCTTCTTAGCTTCTTGCTGAGCTCAGACTTCAGCCAGGCCCTCCTGACATCTGGACAGGGACTTCACTCTGCTCATCACACAAAGAGCTAAGCAAGCTGCCCAACTCATCTTTCAAAGCAATATAACATTTTTTGCACGTCCAATGTTCTCATTCTGCATGCAGACACATTTTAAAAAGCCCGTACAGGCTTTGGTATGTTTAGCATTACGGGCTGGACCTCCTGGTTAGCAGACACTCTATGAACATGTGGCAGGAGTTTGCAAACTAAGTATCTGTGTCACAACACTATATTGTAAAGCCTCCTGCTTATTGGTGGAACAGAAAATAAACAAAAGGCAGCACCCTTCATTGTGTCCCTGGTGTATTTTGGCCCACAGTCAGGGATGAGCTGCTCAGACTCCGGTGAGGCTGTCATCAAAGAGATGGGGTCAGACAGGTGTTGAAGATCTGGTGAAGGGCAGAAAGGGAGTGAAATGAGGGTATGCTGAAGGCAGCTGTCCTCGACTGACAGTACCTGCAATACAAATGTGCCCGGAGTTATATGAGGGCAAGTGCTTGTGATGAAGGGAAAGAGAAGAGTAAAAGAAGGTATGAAGGTAGTGCATGGATAGCCTTTAAAATTCCACAGACTTGAGGAAGAAGATAAAAAAGATACATTTCTCAAACTGCTAAGGTATAACATTATATACCTTATATAATAAGGGGGAGATAGGAACCAAGGGGAAAGGATTTATTTTTCTCTTTATCCCTTTGTTGCCCTTTTTCTTCCTACAACCTCTTGCTTGGCACAATGAGTCACGATATGTGGCAGAGGGATGAGAAACTTTGAGCCATGGATCCTCTCTGTCACAGCCACACTCCCGACCCAAATTCCTGATGATCTCAACCCCACAGAGCACTCCTGAAGCTGCTTGCAAAGCAGTGCTCACCACCTGGCTGCCTCCAGACAGGCATTTTTTGGGACACTGAAACCAATAATTTACATTGTGATAAACCTCAGTCTCATCGTGGTTCCTCTTTAGCTACAAAAGTGAGGTAAAAGGGAGAGCCCATACTTTAATCTTTCCCAGACTATGGGTCTTCTGCTCATTATAATCACCGCAGGGCTATTTCTTAGGCAATTGCAGGCCTGATAAAGGCCAGCATTTAAAATGGCTGTTCAGCCACCTCAGGAAAAGACAACAGGATGCTGAGGCTGTCACGGCAGACCTGCTGCCTTTTCTCAGCTAGTGTCCCCAGCAAGGTCTTTCTGGTCCTGGGCTGTTGTTCAGATTACCCTTCAACTTCAGGGGCAGTCAGGTGCCTCACCAGAAGTAGCAGTCTTGTGTTGTATCAGGCCCATTTTGCATATGGGGAACCAGAGCAGATAGGTATCAACAGGACTTAGAATCCAGTTTAGACCAAATCCTCCCTCATACTCTGAAAAGCTTCTTAGGAAGCCCTGGACCTCTGGGGTGTTAGTGGCCAGTGTTTCTGTGTTACAACTTAACTGCCATCCTCAGTCAGGATTTCAACAATTAAATAATAAGCTGGGGAATAATTAGTAGCCACCGTGGCATCCAGAAGATGAACAAACCCAGGCTGTATGTGATAGGTATTGAGGCTGGAGAGAAGTGTGTCACCTGTTTAAGAAGGAGATTGCCAGTTTTTCCTTTGGACTAGGAAAATTTGCACTTTCCCTTGTACTTGCACACCAATTTGTTGTATTAACATATACAATAATGCATATTTACAAATAATGTGTTCCTAAAAATGCATAGTGATAACATATTAAATCCTGAAATCCTTGCCTCAAGGTCTTGACATTTGATAAAAATGTTTGCGGAAAAATAGAAGATAATTTAGTTATTCACAGGCCATGACAAATATTAAGAATGTGAAATATATGAATCAATACATTTTCTTAGAAACAAATATACACACATTTTCTGGAAGTTTAGAGAGCATTCCAATTTTAAGTCTCTTAATTCTATTACATGGCTTCAAAGCTTGAATTCATTCAAGTGTACAAGAAAAAAGTAGCACCTGAACTGACCCAGATTGGTCAAAAATGGCCTTTAGCATTATCCTGTTCTTTATTAAAGGAAAGCCTTTTTTATATATAATCAGCAGCTTGTGAAGGTATAAATGCAAATCACAGTAGGTCTGACTGGGGGAAAATTTACTGCAGCATCACATCTATCCCACAACACAGAAAAAGCTCTGATATCTGACCTGTTTAAGGCATCTACAACAATTTCTCTCTTGGCTTTTGCCCTTTACTGAAAAAGCATCTCCCCCTCTTGTGGCTGCATTTCACCCAGGTTTTCCCTTTCCACTTGCAGGTTGTGTAATAAGTCACAGCAAGGGCATCTAATCTGACAACATTTGGTTCAGATTCCCTTATCAGCATCACCTTTCCTTCTGCCCCTGCCCCATCCTTAAAAATGACCAGGCAGTGGGCCTTGGAGATCAGTCACACGTCGACCGCTTCTTCAAACACTTCATGTGGGAAACCATTCAGGGGCAGGATTGCTGAGATGCAGACCTGGAAAATAACTGTCATCGAGACCTTTGCATCTGTCAAAGGAATTTCAACCCAGTGACACAGTTTTGCCTCTATTTTTTTGTTTGATTTTTTTTTTTTTTTAACTTTAGAAAGCCCTTGGATTCTCTATGACTTAAAACTACTACTGTGGAGCATTACTATGGGAAGAACTCCACTTCACACACAGATGTTACACACCTTTAAGACGAAAAAGCTCTTTGTTGTATATTTTGTTCTGATTAAGATAAAACCATATGCTTTGTTTCCTTGTTCCTGTTGATCTGGGGAAAACCCTGCACTCCTGCAGCCCTTTAAAGCTGATTGCAGCTGGCTCTGATTGAGCTGGTGAGGCTGCATCAGGGGCAAGGACAACCTCCCCCAGCCTTGCTGCCCCATGGCCCCAGGCAGTCTGTGGAAGGCATGGGCTGCCATGTGCTCCTGAATGTCTTCCATGGTCAGTCAAAGGAGCTCCCAGCTTTCTGCCACAGGACCAACACCAGCTAGCAGAACTGGGTCACGCAGCAAGGTGGTTCCAACCCCAGCCCTACAGGGTGAGGAAGTGTGACACTAATCCTGAATACATCACCTTAGCCTGAGCTTGACTCTAAATACGTGATGGAGACCTAGTGAGTGTGGTGGGACTGAAGGTTGACTTGCATTGGTGGGTCCTGCTAGATACCAATAATTGGGTATGTTATCATAGATTTTGTTGAATCAGAACCTGTTTGTGCTGAAATGCGTCTCACTGCAGAAATATGAAATGCTGTTGCATATACCATATATGTGCATTGAAAAGTATAAAACCTGTCCAAACCTGACCTCTATTGTATCTTGTTAAATCGTAAAAGACACCACCTGCTTCCTACATGAGTGTTTTTACATGCAATGGCATTAGAATATAATGGCATTTAGAGCCGTACAGCCAGTTGTTTGGGAATTTGTGCACAAATTTTCTTAGTTCTTCGTTTAAAGTGCTCCTTTAGGAGTGCGCTTTGTGCGTCCTACCTAAATCTCAATTTAAAAGCCCTTTTGAAGGCTGTGTGTGCATATATCTTAAAACTCTGAATAAAAAAGGTAAATGATACACTTTGAATACATTTACATGCACCAGAAGTGGCCTACCGCTGCCACTGCACATGGAAAGCAGAAAACATTTTGCTCTCTTACACAATTTGCATTTAAATTCTGTTGACCCTTTCATCAAACGATCTTTTATTTTTGCTTTGGTTGAATACAAAATTTTCTCCAAATATTGAATATGAAGTGCTTTGAAAGCAAATGATATCTTGCCACTTCTTCCCTTGCTGCTAATACTGACCTTAAGAAGACTTGTTAACTTTTAGGAGGCTCTGTCCTTTTCTCTGTAGAATGCAAGGCAGAATGTCTAGTAAGACTTAATAAAAACATAAAACCTAAATCAAATTTAGGCTTTGACCTTAATATCCTCCTCACTGTATGAACCTTTGTACACCAGTTAATGAGTTACACTTTGAATTCACACGGTTCCTTTTTCCTGGAGATCACACAGAACTTGAAATAATTACCCACCAGAAAGAACTGCAACTATTTACCCATGTCTCTTAGCTTAATTTATGTATGATTTCCCTGGCATTTTAAGTGTTGTTGTGTTGTTTCTGCCTCTGCATAGACCAGAGCAACAGCCAAGCTTAGCTGGAGAGGGTCAACACCATCAGCCTTCGTTCGTTCGTTCGTTCATTTGTTCCTTCCTTCCTTCCTTCCTCCCTCCCTCCTTCCCTCCCTTCCTTCTTCCCTCCCTCCTTTTCAGATAAAGTATATTCCTTTCTTTCTCTAAAAGATTTCAGGGATGTGTCACTGCAAGATATCTAACAGTATACTGTCTCAGCCTGTCACAACTTTAATCCAAAAAGTTCATATTTGCATCTGTTAACTACTCATAAATTATTCCTTTATAGACTGCATAGGAGATATGGCTTTTCTGGGAAGGTCATTCTAGGCTGATGGAGTTACGGTCAGATCATGATGAGGAAATGCAGAGGTTGGGTCAGAGCCAGAGGAAAGCCCCAGCATTCTGGATTGAATACAAGAGAAGCGGATTAGGAGAAGATGAGCCTTTTAGTGGAAGAAAAAGTCAGCTGCTCATAGTTGGCTCAGCCTTTCAATCACCAGCGGTGACTACAGGGTTATCAGTCTGTGTTTCTGCCAAAGATGAGGAGATAGTAGCTTATTTCCAAGACACCTTTAATTGGCTTTGGTCTGGTAGCATGGAGCACTGATAAGTTATCAACCCTTTCTAACCAGACACTAGTTCTGTTCTCTAACATACCAGCTAGACCCATTTAGGTAGTGGTCATATGCCCATATGTGGAAGCAGCTGCTGGAGCAAGCAGTTGTGTTTAAAAGTACGTCAGTGAGCAGTGGAAAAACTGTGCTCCACCAAAAAAAAAAATTCACACAAGAGGAAAGAAAATATATTCCCAAATGGGATGTGCTTTTTTTGTGTACACTGCAATGTGGCAGCCTTTCTAATTATCACCTAGTCAAAGAGGGTGTTTTCTGTTCGTGCCTATGGCTGCATGTTGCTCATTCCTGGCTGAATTCTTACCCCTGTAATTTCAGCACTCATCTGTAATGCTGGAATGCATGCCCAAAGAAGAAAGCCCATGAGAAACAGATTAGTAAGAAACAAGAAAGCAAATCCCCTCCTCCTTGAAATCTATAACAACACCCCCCACCTTGTATGGCTATGAGACACTTCAAAAAGATGGGTGTAGTAGAAAATTAAAAGCATGCTTTGGCTTCGTGTTTCGGAAGCACTAGCTCAAGTACCAGCAGGTATCTCGCTTTTTCTGCTCTCAGTTTCCCCACATCAGATTTACAACCTATTCCCAAACACGCACTAGAAGCACACATGCCAAGCAGACACTTTTACTTTCAACACAGATGTATCCCATCTCCTTTGTAGAAGACTGTGACCACAGACAGAACTTGTCTCTTGCAGGGACCCTATAATTAGTAATATTCTCATTAGTTTCCTCTTTTTCTCCATTTTTTTCTCTTTCAATGGAAACACTGACAGAATAGTGAATACATTTCATCATCAGAGGAACATATTTGTTGTAGGTATCTCTTATAGAAACCTGGAGGATAAATTATGCAAAAGTTCTCTGCTTCTTCATTTCACTGCAGACATATGACAGGGTCTTCTCTGTTTGCATAGTTCTCCATTCAGAAAGTTTTGACAAGCACCTTCAGGAAAGAAAAAGTGCCTCATATACACTGAGTTTTAAAATTAAGCTATCATGTTTAAAAGCACGGAGTCATTGAAATCTGAGATAATCTATTTCTGTATTTCATTAGCGTGAGCTGCACATACCTACTCACTAAGCCCCAGTTCACTCATCATTCAGAAATCGTCTCAGCTCAAAATTTGGTGGTTAAAGCATACTGCATACTCTGGCCCACTTGCAGACCTGATTTTTCTTAGCACAGGAACCACAGTACCCAGAGGGGTGGGGAGCAGGTCTCCATTAGTAACCACCTATTCCCTTTTGCCTGCCTGAATTGAAGAAAGGGGATGATGCTCCAGCACACACGTAGTCCCAGCATCTGAGCACCTTGGTCATTCAGAAAACTTGTGTGACTTGTGTTTGCAGATAGATGAATTTGTCCCAGCCTCACAAAAAAAAATCTTCTTCTTCTTTGGGAGAGCAGACAGAGAGTTGCAGTACCTACGCTCCTGACTCATTCCTGTATTAGCAACTTGCTTTTCTTCCTGTCTCTTTAGGAGATAATGTTAGAACTGCAGGTCCAACCCATCCCCTGTCAGTTTGGAGTGGCTCATGCCACATTCATCTTTTCCCCAGGCTTGTTTGCAACGTGTCAGTGATGGTGATAAAAGTTGGCTGAATTGAAGGCCATGTAAACAGTCAAGTACTGTCTTCGTGCTGTCCCTCTGAAGTGCTTCCTAGAAAGTCTGGAAAAAGGATGTGAATAGTTTATTAAGGACAGCGTGTTAAGGACATAACTACCTTTTTGGTAGCCTCTCTGGAGACTTGTAACAAGGTTGATCATTCCTTCCATTACAACAAATCATCTGAGTGTCTCTTGTCTAAGAAGTGGGACATGGCTGAATTAAATACAAGGCACAGCTTAGTCTTCTGACAGCAAGGCTTCAGCTGCAGTTTGTGAGGGCCGAGCTCCATCCATGCTGGAGGAGGGAGCTGCTTAGTGCTCCAGGAGGCTGGGCAGTCCCTCTGGCCTCAGGATGCTCAGACTCCTATCAGATGGGCTCCTTTAAATCTGCAACCTTACTTTCAATTGATTCTTGAGAAACAACAGGCCCTGCAGGGAAAAAAAAAAGCTTAAAAAAAAAAAAATTTAAAAAGCCTTCAATTCAAAGCACATAGTTGTGAAAAAGCCACGCTCTGAACCAGGGTGAGAGAAAGCAGCTCAAGGCATATATTCTACCCCAGCCTGTACTTAATTATGTGTTTTGAATTGAAAACAAACATATTTAAAATGGCTACTGAGACGCACTTCTCGAATGAATCCAAGATGGTGGCAGATGTTATGGCTTCTGTGATAAATGATTTCAAAGGCACAGAGGCCGATCACCCTTTTAAAGTGACAGCACTTGGGTCTCTACAGCCTCTTTCCAGCTCTCCAGCGGTTTCTTCGCTTGACGGTTTTTGGGATGCTTTTCCACCCTGTTTCACAATATTGCCACATCATTCAAGTGGGATGAAACCGAGCTGTTTCTGTGACATTCGTGCAGAAGGACGGCCACTGTGATCCTAAAGAATGTGGCACCCACAAGCAGACACATGGCTTTGATATTTTTTATTTTATTCCGAGCCCTCTAATTTAGAAAGCCATGTGTCACTAGGCGAAACTGAATGCTTGCTCACAGTGATCACAGCCTCCTGCCTCTGCTTGCTTCTCTCTCCCCTGCAGCAGTTAACGACTCAAGAAGTTGCTAGAGAAGTTCCTCAGAAAAGTCCCCCATTTTTAAGACATATTGTTTGGTGGCTGCCAGTTAGCCAAGAGACTGGAAGACACAACTGCCCCAGCACAAGCCTTAAGAAATGCTGCGCTCCATTAAAAGTCCAGAAGGTCATAACCAAAAATAAACAGTTAGCTTTCCCTTAGAATAATGGCATAATGGGTAGTGGGGCAGTGGGAAGAATCAATATGTTCAAGTACAACAAAACAGTTCTGAAAAATAAATGTGCCCTAAACAGCAAGCTGTGACTGGCACATATAGAATATATGGAAAATTACTAATATGCCAGTATGGGAGAGGAAGAAAGGGAAATAATTTTGGACCAAAATATAATGTATTGGACAAAAAAAAATTGTCATCTAGCTCATATTTCCTCTCAGGATGGAAGACAATTCTCCTCTCAAACAACTTATAATTTTACAGTATGTCCTTTCCCTCCTTTTCTGCAACTTGCCAGTGTTTTTGGAGAAGGTTTTTCTTCCTGGTTTCCTTAGCCCAAGCGGTCTTGCTGGCTGCAGAGTGCCTTGGGAAGGTGAGTATTCCATTACCTGTCTAAAATTATTTTGGAAAGATCAAATTTGGGAAGGAGAGCAGGAAGACAAAGTGACTTATATTCAATGAAATAAGTAATTATTAACTACTAAATATGCTTTTGGTAATCCTTTTACACTGATAACACCTAGAGACTCTATGGCTGGGAAGAGTCAAGAAGCATGCTGAGCCTCACCCAGCTGGTTCTGCTTGACCTCCCACTTGACTCTGTTACACCTCGCCTGTGATGGAGACCATGACCTGCTCTCGGGTTTCCCACTTGTGAGCGATGAAGTGTTAGTCCTATAATCCACTTTGTAAGTGGGCTGTAAGATGGGTGCATGAGGCACAGGCAAATTCCTGCTGAAAGAGATAAGTCTCCAGTAGTCGTAGGCATGCAGATCAAATGGTGCAGGCAGGGGTCAAGGCTCCAGATAAGCAGAAGGTGGGCTCCAGGAGCATCCAGCTCTCTTTTCACAAGGAGAATCTTGTAGCCCACTTTCCTTGTTATTTCAACTTGTAGCAGCACAGAAATATCTTCAAATATCAGCTCAGTCCTAGAGTTTCTCAAAGTCGGTTCCCATGAGAGTAATACTATGATTCTTGGTAAAAACAGCTGCTTTCTGTATCAAACTCTTTATTCTTTGGAGGCAGAAACTACCTGGAATCTATGGACAAAGCAGTAGTGATTCTTAGGAAATCTAGGAGAGATTGGTCCCAGCACAGCCATCAACCAGGATGAAATTTAACTTCATCAGTATTGTATGTTATTCAGAAACACTTAT
>VZTJ01002596.1:0-39801 GCA_013397795.1 Orthonyx spaldingii | reverse complement strand
TATTTACTTTGAAAAAAAAAAAAAAAAAAGAGAGAGGGACATGGAGCTCTTGTAAGCCATGCTATTCTCTGCCATTCTGCCAGGAACAACCTTTTGAAAGATGAAACACACAGCTACATATGTGTAATGGCTTTTGGCTTATGCTGGGGTCCTGAATGATGTTTAAGAAAATAATAAAAAAAAAACCCTTAAAAATTTCTTAAGTAGAAAACATACCCAAACATCACTTCTCTGCAAGCAAACTTTGCAGTGTTCTGACACCTCATGCCTTCTGCAGTGTGTGTGTGTGTTCTTGTACCTGTACTTGCCACTTGTGCATACACGTTCAGTCATGCACACAATATGTTGTCCAAAATATCTTGGTGTTACTGCTCAATTGTGCTGTATGATACACACAAATTCTTTCCTATTGGTTTCTTGACCTGGGCTAGCTGTGGAGACAGCAGTCATAAGGCTGTGTTGTTGCTGTGTTGTGTTAATATCTGTGTTGTTGCTTTCCATCTGTGACTTTTAGCTTCCTGAATTGTGTTTCACAGTTAGTAGCTGTTTGGAGCTAGATACAAGAAAAAGACACTACAACTACAAACTTTGTGCTTGGCCGCCAGAATGTAATCTGCAGGTCAGCGTTACATGCCTCTATCACTTTAGCAAAGTGCGCTGAGTATCCTGACCAGACAGCCATCTATGGTCAGCTAATAGAAAACAAAAAATGTGGAATTGCATTGAAAATCCTGTCCAGTTCCACCTGTCAGAAGCAGGGTTAGGGTTGCAAAGATGTTGTCTTCCTCCAGAGAGGAGAGACAATCTATCCCTGTGTGGGACATTTCCTATGACCAAAATGAGATGGGCACATTGTGGCTACTGCTACATTACATCTGACAGTTCTCTTGCTTAAATGATTCTTACTCAGACTGCTCAGAGAAAAGAAACCAGGGGACTCATTCCACAGTGGGAAGGGATTCAAGGCATTTGAAACTGGACATGCCATACTGGCAGCCAGTTGTGTTTGTGCCTGGGGGATATTTTGCGCTGTCCTGCTGCTGCTGTGACTGTACAGAGGAGCAAACTATGCAAGGAAGGGCAGAGACCTGTTTCTTGCCTTACAGAGACTTCAGATGAAAAAACTGAAAGTCAAAATAACGCTGACAGCAGAGATCAAAAACCATACGAACTTAAGTGTGGCAGCAGCATGGGACAGTCCCTGCACAGGACAGGGACTAACACCAAACACCAGGCAGAGCTGCCTTCCTCCCTCCCCATTCCTACTTGCAGGGCTGCAGTCAGCACTTACAGACTGCGATGAGAAAGGAAAGTCCGTCCCACAGATGCTGCAGTGCAAAATGAGGTGAGAGAGGAAACACCAGAGACAGAGGAAATAGGAAAGGACAATGCAACCTGCACAAGTTAGCAGATAGGAAAGCACAACTGGGAAAACAAATAAGCTGTCAGGGAAAATAACAAATTAACAGAGAGAAAACACCCAGGAAAGAGACAGCCTGATCTAGGATTTGTAAGCAGGGAGTTTCCTTCTGCAGTATTATTTCAGGGAAAGGTTAATCAGGAAAACATTGAGAAGCTTTTTAAAAGCCATTGGCTGCATCTATATCAGTAAACTAAGCAGTGCTGAAGCCCTTTGTCTGGCTCCAGAGTTGGAGACACAGCCTGACCCCATCTGTAGCTATTGAACTCTCGTAACCTGCAAAGCAGAGTGTCCATGGGTAGGCTCCCTGTTGGGAACAGTGTGAGCTGTGACCAGGAATGCCTTGGGAGAATTGCTAACTGGCATGACTAAACTGTGCCAGGGACCTTTCAGAAAGTTAAAAATGTTCGTGACTGAGAACACGTTCCCAGACCTCAGCAGGTTTTATTATCACAAATACAGCTGTGGATGACAGTGCGTTTTGCACTCCCACTGAAAGCATCATCTAGAGGGTTTCACAGTGGATTGTAAGGACAGAAGGTGAATTGGGAAAAGTATGATGTGAAGATGTTGGGGTCATTGGAAATGGCAAAAGCTCTCTCTGTGATCGAACAACCTGTACTGAAGAGTAGGCAAGGACCAGAACTTTGAGGGGAGGTTGGACAAACATGTAACAGAATAGGTGACCCATGGACCAACATAGTCCCAAGAGTGCACAAGTGTCTGTCACTTTTTCTGTAATTCTGAATGAGTTAACTTACAAATCAGGTTTTGAAAGAGAGTTCATATCTCCTCTTCTCTTGAAGAGATCCTAAAATACAAAACATATTTAATATTTATCAGCTCATTGTATTTTTATCATTATTTTGTCTGTTCACTCACTGGCTTGGCCACTTGGAGCATCCTATGATTCTCTTTGATGTGAGGTAATACAATTGACTTTTTTGTCCTCAATGTGGTTGCTGCTTTTTTTCCACTTCTATGAAATAGTAAGACAGCAGACAAAGATGTCTCAAGAACTTAAGTTAGTGGACAATCTAATCTACGAATTTTGATGGAATCACAATTACAGAATTACAGAATAGTTAGAGTTGCAAGGGACCTGTGGATATCATCCAGTTCAACACCCCTGGCAAGGCAGGGTTACCTAGAGCAGGTTACACAGGAGTGAGCCCAGGTGGGTTTTGAACTTCTCTAGGGAGGGAGACTCCATGACCTCCCTGGACAGCTTGTTCCAGTGCTCTGCCACCCTCAATGCAAAGAAATTCTTCTTCATGTTGAGGTGGATCTTCTTGTGTTTTAGTTTATGGCCATTACCCCTCATCCTGTTGCTGTTCACCACTGAAGAGTCTGGCACCACCCTCCTGGTGCCTGCCTTTGAGATATTTATATGCAGTGATAAGAACCCCTCTCAGTCTTCTTTAGACTGCAGAGGCCCATCTCCCTCAGTCTCTCCTTGTACAAGAGAAGCTCCTGATCATCTTTGTGGACCTCTGTTTTGTGGCCCTCCATTGAATTCTCTCCAGTAGCTCTTTGTTTTTCTTGAAATGTGGAGACCAGAATTTAAGCCAGATGTGGCTTCACTATGGCCCAATAGAGGGGGAGGATTGTATTTGTTTTGAGACAAATAAATTTAGATTATATCCAGTTGTTTCTGTTGAACTTGGAAGCGCCATGGAAAAATAAACCACAAACTGTACCTGCCAGCAGAGTACTTTAAATGGTCTTTTGAAGATGATGACTCTTCTAACTAATTAGGCTTCACACTGGAAGCAGGGTAGGAAATGTTTTACCTGTAGGAATGTTCGTCTTAGTGCTTGACAACACCAGACCAAAGCTGCTGACGGATTTCTGTCTTTGCTGCAGATACTAATAAGAAGGCATTTTAAAATCCAAATTCCATTGATTAGCCCCAGTGATACCTTTGGCAAGTATTCCTGATTTTCACAAGTGAAAAGCAGAGTCAAATCTGCTGTGTTTTACAGGTTGAACCAGTCATAAACTTATGGACTGATCAGAGATTATTGAACAGCCAGAGTAAAAAGGAACATGTTTTCTTCTTGCCCAGGTCCTCTTGTTGAACATCTGCTTTCCCAGTTACCTCCTTTTAGTGTGAGTGCAATTCTCTCCACCCTACTGAAGAAAGATTGTTCTTCTTTGTTCAACTACTGTTGTTCACAGGGTTATATTGGTTAAGCCAAACTTGATATAAATTACTTGGACAACAGTCAAGTCATTGCAGGACAGTGAAGAAACAGAGTTTTCCTTGCATGCAGAGCTGGAATGCAGTCTCCAGAGCACTTGTAAGAAAGCATGGTAACATCACTAACTGCAATGCCACCTTGCTCCAGTCCAGTAAAAGATGCAGTCTGGCCATGCTGACCTTTTCTTTTTTCCAGTCTGGACAGGCTCAAGCTTCTTACTTGAAAGAAAATAATGAGCCCTGAGGTCAGTTTTGTTATTTTGGGTAGAGTTCCTTCTTTCAAGCGGGTTTCTGTGTAACGCATGAGAACAATTTCCAGACCCTTATCAGAGCACCAGCCAAGGAGTGTCTAGCCCACTATCTGCACCTTCCGAAAGAAACAATGAGAACCCGAAGGCAGACAGCGAGGCGAGCGCCGGTACACCCTCCCTGGAGAGCGGCAACAGGGGTGGGAAGGAGGGGCAATCATCGCCCTGTTGGGAACATAATAGCCCCCGGGTAGGCCACTGCAAACAGGAAGGGTGTGGACAGGATCTGAGTGCAGCTGCTGCTCTGCTAACAGCATCTGTTCCCACCAGCTTTGATCCGGGGCATGCGGCGTTCGGTGCCATGAGATAAACACTCTTGGAGTGGGGTTTGTTTGCCTTACACGTATCTCCCTAATGAGGTGTGTGCCCAGGCAGCCATACACTCTGCGTCCAGGAGCAACAAGACCGAGCCTCTCTGCGAGGATTGCTGCAGGTCCTTGCAACCTTTTCCTAAGTCCGGGAAAGGTGACATGTGAAGACTACTCACCAGCCCCAGATTTCTCACAGACCAGCACAATCACAGCCCTTACTGTTGCTCATGCCAAACCAGCCAGGATCCTTCTCTTACGCTCGCCTCTGTGATTGAATCCCTCAGAGCAGGGCATCTAATTTAATTTAATTAGTTCTCATGAAGAAAATTATTCTAGTTGGCTTCTTGGCATGGTTCAAGCACTTTGTAGGCCATAGCTGGAGCCCTTAGGTTTGGAAAAAAACCAGGGAATCCTAAATTACCAATTTACAGGGGCCAGAAACACTGTCTCATTGGGAATAGACTTGGAGTTGTACCTGCAAGCCCAATCCAACATCCACTGAAGCCAACGGGAAGCTGTTCAGAAATTTCAAGGTGTGTTTGTGAGTTCCTGGCAAGTGAAGGGGGAAACAGTAAGTGTCACAACGTCAGAAGTCTTCAAGATCTCTTACCTTCCCTACAGTCCAAAGGTTTGCACTGAGGAGAATGGAGAACAGCTGAAGGTAGCTGCCTCATTCCCATTTTCAGAGGTGAAGCACACCATTGCACATAGGGATGTTTGCATTTGTACAAGGCATTTTAGAAATGTTCTACTTCACCAGGAGGGAACATGAGACAAACTACCTTCAAATTCTTTGCTGGGAAAAATGGCAGGGGAAAAAGTTAGTAGATCAATGTTTTTTGACAAATCATGCTCGGCTCAGCTATAAAGTTATCTGTAGCCAAAGGACTGTAGGTCTTGTCTGTCCTCTTTAGCAGCCCCCCTCAGCCCCTGAATTCTCTGAAGAGAGCAGCTTGGGGCAGAAATCCATCTGGAATTGTCTTCCTCCTCCAGTCAACAAGAAGCAGTGGTACATATGATGTGAAGTTACTATATAGGGGTGGGAGAGCAGGCTGTGAAAATGCTGGAAGTTGGGGCAAATACAAGGAACTTTTATATTCCTTGTATTGATATTCAAGGTAAGCACGTCATGCTATGACAAGATGATGTCCAGTTTAGTTGCACTCCTGGAAGTAATTGCCAAACTTAGCTATGTATAGCAGCATTTGCTGAAAGCTAGGTTGAATTGAGAAGAAAGATTTTTCAGATGTGAAAAATGAGTTAGGTGGACACTAAGAGCCTTGATTATGGTGCCTTTTGCAAATGATTTGTATCTCTGGGATTTTTAATGAGATTTTCAATAAGGAGAACAAACCAGCAAAACTCTAATTTGCAGCTGCCCAAACCCATTTGGCCAGAGAATTATGTAGTAGATGCCTGCTTGTAAGCTGCAATAGGTCAAGTCCTTCAGTTTCTACCTTTGATTAATTTCATGACAGTCTTCCAGAGTTAAAAATGAACTAGAACTTTAGTATATGGTTCAATATAATTAGCACCCTGCCATTATTCTGTGGGGTGTGTCCACTAATGACTAAATAGATCATGAGCTGTCTATATTCACAAGTTTGTGGTTCTTTCCAGGGAACAGCTGCAGGCAAATAATTGTTTCTGTCTGCATCAAGGATTAGACTTTTATTTTTTTTTACTGTGGACTTCAAGCTTTCCTTCCATTCAGTCTCATTTGTTCTGTGATTGGCAATAGTACTGTGACTTATTAGATTTTGCTGCTTCTTTGATTATTCTAAAATACTCTTCATATATTAGACTTTACTCACATTCACTGAAGTAAGGGGAAAGACACCTTCTTTTGTCCTTACAAAAGAAGTTTAACATGAAGTGCACAAGACTGCCAAGATCCAATTCACTGTGTTAATCAATGTCTTGCAATCACTAAGTGTAGCCACTCCTCATGCACAGCCATGGTGGGCTGCTAAACCTGGAGCCCCAGGAGCACCTACAGGGCTCGGACAAAAGCTGCACAGCACATTTTCCCTTCATCTTCAAAGAAGTTTTGATCAAGTCCTTGAGGCACTTATTTCAGAAACACAAGGTTGTGGGAAAGAGGAGAAGAAGCATTGGAACAACTTCTTGCATTGTTTTGTCTTATCACTTTTTAAAGTTCCTTTTATTTCTGACTGGCCTAGTTCACTTTCAAAAGATTATTCCTACAATATGTGGACTGATTTCAATATCAATAATTTTACAATAACCATATTTCTCTGAATAACAGTGACATTATTAAATATAGTACTAGTTAAATAACTATTTAGAGAAAACTTATTAGATAAGCATTTAGAAAAGATATCCAAGCTATATATATATATATCTCTATATATATATCTATCTCAAAGTTTATAGCAAAAATCTCAGTAAAAGATATCTGTACCTCACTTCACTGACTAATGTAACTGAAAGTATTATAAAAGTCTCTGGGTTTTAAGAGAGGTTAGAGTTCACATATTGTGATCACAACAGAAGGCTATTTTCTAACTCTGCCTAGTGGTGGAAAGTGTCTGGCTCCTCTACACCAAAGAGGAGAGAGCACAGAGAGAGCTTCAACATCTTGGAAGATAGAAACAATGGTTTGGGGAAGCTTTATTAGATGCAGGATATTTTAGACATTATCTAGGATAAATATAAGTTCCTGCGTACGTTTAATGCAGTGAATGGGATACTCAAACCTCAGAAAAATATTAATTTATTTCATATTTCCAGAGGCATGCCATTTATATGATTTCTTTTGACTTATTAAGTATTTGTGGAAATTTCATTTTATGCAGGAAATAGCTATAATCACCAGCAAATGTGACTTTAATAACTGGAGATACTGGGAGCCATTTTTGGTTGGCTCTAAACCTCACACACACTAAAACCTTATGATAAAATGGTCTATTTTCTTATCTGAAGTTGAAAGTCAGGACAAATCCGACTGATTAAGAAAATCTTCAAGCATGATACCATATTTCCTTTCTAAAATTAAACTCTGGCTGAAGATTCTCTTACTTCTGCTAGATGTATTCAAAGTGCAAATACTGACAGCAAAAAATAAAGCCTATAGAATATTTTTGTTTAAAAATAATACTCTCTATCTTATTTGACAGATAAAAAACATAAAGCACAGCTTGGAAAAACAAAACTGTGAATTGGTACAAGCACTTGATTAACAATTGATTTCACGTTGTAACTTAAATACCAGTAAAATGGTTTTGACATTTTTGTTCTTCAATCCTGAGGAGGGTTCATGTGAAAATATATGTGCATGGGCAGGTTAGGACAGACAGTGACCCTACTTCCATTGATATAAACGGAGAGACTTCCATCATTGGGGTATTAAACTTTAAATAGGATAGTGGAAATGTTATGGAAAAGACTCAACCCCCTTGTGAATAGCAGACTTGGTGGATTTGTTTCTCACCCATCCCCACTGCCTGTGGGACACATGACCTCCGGCTCCCTAACCAGACAGTCAGACACACAGTAAAAAGTAACGCTGGTCCTGGGAATCGTAAGGGGGGGAAAAGGACACGTCCATAAACAGGGACAAACATCTTTCCCTAAGCAAAGCTGTCAGATCCATTTAAGTGGAGACCTGCTCAATCTTTTCCTCTGGGGCCACTTTTTCCTGTCTGGGAACGTCTGTGGCATTGCCTGTCTGCTCCTGAGTGACCATCACTGAGAGGTTTAGATAAGGCAAGAAATCGCACTCAGCAGTCTACTGATCCCAGGCTCCAAGGCAAAATGGGAAAGCTGTACTTTTGCTACCACTTGTTCAGAGGAAAAAAACCACCCAACAAAACCCAAGCACGTATCAACTGAACAAAGGTCGTATTGTGTGCTGGGAAACACTGATCCTTAGCATTTGTCCTCATTTGTACTTGTGTTAGAGAGGTGCTTTTAGGTGGTCTAGCTCAAGTATTAGTATGGGGGTGGCAGCTACAAACTTTATGTAGCTGACTGTAGAATAAATTAGATGAGGCAAAGAAAAAAAAATACTACCTGTGGCAACATTAGAATGTAAATACCTAGGAGCAAAACTCATGTTCTGTGTTGGAATACAGGGCAGAACACCATAACTGCAGACTGCAAGTATTATTAATTATACCTTCTGGAGCTTAAAATTTGGTGGTTTACCTTTAAGCAAAAAAAAAAAAAAAAAAAAAAAAAAAAAAAAAAAAAAAAAAAAAGGAATTAAATCACCTTAGTACATACACAGTCAAATTCATGAAACATTTACTTATATTAATAACTGAATAAATATAAACATGCCCTGTGCACAAGCACTTGTCTTCTAGTGTTGATCAGATGTAGGTAGGAGTTGCTTGTGCCTTTTGTGTGCAGTACAATGGTCAGAACCCCCTGTGTACCAAATGCCTGTGTACGAGGAGCTGAAGGGAGCAGCTTGAAGTCACTGCATCTTTTAGCGTTTAGAAGGATACCAGATCACTTGGACCAAACCACCTTTGACATGCAAAAACACTGCATGGATCCAATGCAATTATTATTTTTTATTTGCACTGGGAAAAGGCCCAGAAACCTTAATCACATATGGTGTCTGTTTCTCAAAGACTCTGTAAAATAGTTGTAATGAGAAAACTGCCTGTGCTCCACAGACCTTGAAAGACAGGATTCTGTTTTCCAAATATGTAGCAGCTGTTGATAAAGGAGTGCAGCACAAAGATGCTGAGGTACAGAATTATAGGCCATGCCTTTAGCTGGTATATATTGGCACAACTCCAGAACATCATATTATGTGCCATTCCTTCAACTGGTATATACTGGCACAGCTCCAGTGACTTCACAGAGTGCTGTTAATTTACACCAAACTTATCTGTCTTTATATCCACAATTATTGCCAGAAACAATACATAGTTATAAAGGAGAATTATTGTTTGAAAGCTTGAATGAGAGACAGACAAGATGCTTTCTGTCTCCCAGGAAAAGACACATGATGTTTTTTCCTTTTTCATCATTCAGGAAAATTGCCAAATAAGGGCTCAGGCCAGCACAGGATTAAGTCAATAAAAAGTTTCCCCATAATACCCTGGGATATTTGCTCTTGAATGTTACACCACTTCAGTGGTGGGATAAGTCTGGCTTGGTGTAGTTCAGATAAACAAGTACTTTTGATAGATACATAACATTGGAAGTATCTATCAGAGGTAGGTAATTTTTGCTCTTTGGATAAGATCACACTAGACATTAAACCAAAATCAAAGTCCAGGTCTGAGCCCTACCTCTCCTCTTTAAACTGTTAAACCCTAACTTTAATGTGAGGTACTGCTGGAAGAGGTTTTCTCACCTTCAAAGTGTGGTGTGAATGGAAGGAAAGCCATAGAAGTCATGGAGTGTATTTGCAAAACCACACGAGCCTAAAGGGACTTCTTTTCCTTCACATGGTGTCTTTTCAGACGCAGCAGGACAACCACCAGCACCTCACTTTCAAGAGAAGGTTTTCAGCCTAGAGCTCTCAGAAGCGTGTTGTGTGGCCTTGCCCATGCTACAAGTACTGAATCTGTCAGCATGAAGACCTGGTCTCATATGTAAGTGGATTTAGATGTGCCCTGGTGGGAATCTGGGACCAGCACCAGTGGATAGGCATGGTGTGTTTCTGACTGTGCTTGAGCAGTCAGCACCAGCAGGCATTCCCAGGGGGCTGGCTGACTTCATAGCCAGGTCAGCTGTTGTAAAGTCAGAGCCTGACAGGTAAATGGAAGAGGTTGTATGACATGGCACCAAGGAGAGCAGTGGGACAAACTTTACTTGGAATGTCCTTTTCTGTCATGTGTTCCTGGCTATTACTCTGGCCCTGTTTATAAGTGACAAAAGTAGGTGTAGCTGCACCTAATACCCCACCAGAATGACATAGAGTACCTGAGCTAACTGGAGAAGGCAAATAGCAGTTTGAATGCTGTTTTTGACTGGTTGAATGAGCTAGTTTGTAGCAGTTAGTACTGCAAGAACATTAAAGATTGACTGAAAATTCTTGCTATTTGGTAAAATGCAAAGGATATGATTGCACTGCTAATAAAAACTGACTTTATACTTGTTTAGTGGAAGGAAGGAAGAAACTTAATCTTTTAATTGCATACAACTGAATCAGAGGTTTAGATTTCCTCTGAATCACGAACAGTGTAGTGGAGCTGAGCAATGCACATAGCTGACCACTACTAAATAGGCTAAATTTCTGAATTAACTTAATCTAACATCACTGTTGTGGCTCCATGTAAATCAAGAGAGGATTGCACTCAGTTATTCTACTCTTGGCCCAAAACCAATGCTGTTTTCAGAGTTGTCCATGGAGACTACAATCTGAAATAACCATCAGTATGGAAGTGGACAGTGTTCTCTGATTAAAACAAAAGTGCATTCAGGTTAACCAAAATCTTTGATGAATTATTATTTATCTTGTCAGCTTGTTTCAGTATGGCTCCTCCCTCTCAGATTCTATAAAGTTCATCTGTTTTGTTCAGTTAGCTTCAATCTGGATTCATGCTTCAGCCTGATTAAACCGTCTTCAAATTTTTGTAAAGGAAAGATCTCAATTTCCTTAAAAAGTATTATATCAAGCCTAAACAATGTTTTGAATATGCTTGTTTGCAGGAAATTTAAAAACCACTTTAAGCTGCTTTTTTTAGAATGATCTCAAAAAATTTTTTGAAAAAGTTCACTGTGAAGTTTAGCAATATACCTGACTGAGTTACAAAGGAGATTCTGAATTAATTTCCAGTATAAGTGATTGGAAGTTATTCCTATTTTCCTTTTGACTTTGGCTCCACAGCATAACATTATTGTCAATGAGTGATAATAAAAAAAAATTAACTTGTGTGAAGATTGTCTTTGATCCATGCTAACAAAAGTCCAAAAGGAAGAAAGAGGTTGAGAGCTACAGTACTGATCTGTCATCTAGAGTGAGCTCATAAGATTACAGAAACTAGGATTTTAAACTAAACATCGTGTTGTGTTGGGAGTTTTTCCACTGACTAGCTTCTATCCAAGATTTCACCCAAGACTGTGATGTTCTGTCTAAAGTGGCTCTGAAACAGATCAATAATTCACAGGAATTTCTTCATTCATGCTGCAGAAGTAAAAACGAAGGCAAGCATTACAGTTGTTGCTATTATGGGATGAACATCTCTACTATTTTAATAGTAATTACTCTTAAATGCAGGAGTTACATAATCTACTTTATAGATGTGACATACCAACATCGGCCTTTGGAAATTTGGATGTGTTGAGCCTGTTGCTGGGACTGTGAAATTTTAGAAATTGCAGAAAAATAACTGTCCAGTTCCCATGTTTAAATAGCATTAGTAGGAGGGATTTTCATGAGTTTCTTCAGAAAAGAGAAACTGTGGTTCATCATCATGCTCTAGGGCAGAACAGGTGCAATCAGTAGGTTGGGTCACTTGTGGTGAGGGAACTGCTCACAAGCAGCACCATTTGGCTTCTGTAGTCCAACAGGAATATTCTTGCAGAGAAGAAACAGACTTTCTTTGTTTTCCACAGCTTTAAGTCAACTTTTTCAGATTCCTCTGCTTAATAGGAGCCTTTCAAATGCAGGCTACAGCAAGACATGCTGTGCTAATCGATGGTCTGTCTACCTTGGGAGAGTTTTTCTGACTCTGACAACTAAGCAGGCAGGTTCTGATGCAGGTGCATTTCTGAATATATTCTCCATTTCTGCAGTTTCCTAGTTCTGAGGTACAATGGGAAAAGCCAGAGTACGTTCATATCATAAATCTCATGGCAACCAACCTGAACGGAAGGGAGCAAACTGAGTCCATTATGTCTGGAGAAGCTGCTAGATTTCCAGTAGATATTTGGGAGCATTATTTCAGAGAAAATTATTGTATAAAATGTTTATAATTAGCACTAATTTCTGTCTTATTGTCAAGGTGGTTATTTGTTAAATGACCCACCATTTTCTAATCTGATATTTTAAAAGCATACCATGCAAGACAACTTAGATTTTTCTCCCTGCTGTTTTAAAATATCTGGGAAGGAATTGCCAAAGACATTTTTTAAGTTAATTAAGGATTCAGTTGGGTTAAAAAAAAAATCCAGATGATGTTGTGAAGCAAATTATGGTTTTGGTAGAAATAATCCCTAGTGTTTCCCTCTGTGATGATTCTCACACAGATCTCCAAGATCCTTGTCCTAACAGGACTGATATTACTTACATTGGCATTGAAGAAGGCAGCAAAATCTAACACCAGTACATTCACTTTGGTAGGGGAATGCAGTGGCTGCTTTTCCTTAACGCACGTGAGTTGAAGCCTCCAAACAATACCTAAAGTAAGAGAATTGAATTTCAAGTTATACAGTAGCTACTCTACTAACAGTAAAATGTATCATATACTGATGTTGGTTATTCCTAGGGAAAGCATGAATGATTTGGGGAGAACCCTAATCACAGCTCTGGAGCTGACTGATGAAAGCAAACAAGGGCTGACTGCTGCCTCCCAGACACTGATGTCTCCCATGATTCTGTGCACAATAGCAGCCTCCATGCCAAGCTTCACAGGAAGCTGAAGGGTGAACTTCATCCATAGATTTCACAGGATCAGGTTACCTGCATTCATAAAAAACCCGTAAGTACAATTAACTTCTCAGCTATCCTTCATTAAAAGGCAAACAATCCCACATTGCAGGTTGCTTTCCCTCCTTCCCACACGGGTTTTTTGTCATCCTAGCTTCCAGAAATGACACATTACTAGTGTTACAGGCACTGAGATCAGCATCTTAAATTACAAAGCAGCTCACTGAATTTGGGGTTTCCTGCTTTACCCAGACATGTTGCTGCACTGCTGCTGGCTTCCTATCCCAAATTTCAGTACACAGGGCTTCTCATTTTATAAACTTCACTTCTTGTTGTTTAGGGTCTTTTGATTGTTTTCTTTTCTCTTCTTTAATTTCATGTCCAGAAGGGTGGTTATATAATTATTAAAGGCTATATACTTATTTCGCTTTTATTTCACCAAAAAAACCCAGAGTTAACACACTGAGAGATAAATTGCAGATTAATTAATTTTTTTGTGGGGTTCATCTAGAGTTAATTAAGTTTCCAAGGAAATGGTGGCAAAGAAAAGATCTCCCTCTTCTCTTCCCACCTATTTTAATTGTCACACTCCCTTATGCCATTCTGCTTTCATTTATTGTTTTTCTTCTTATATAAGGGACAAATTAGGGCTGTAAGAGCAGGCTCGTAAGCCTGATCAACTTTAAGCATGTCTTTTGCATACAATTTATGTCAGTAAAATTAACCATTTGCACTTATATTACAGGGAGGAAACTATAAATTATAGCCTGCCAATGAAGTGATTCATGTAGAAACAGAAAAGGAAGGGGATAAGTGAATGACAAAAAGCTGACCTGTTTTGCAGCAGAATGTAAAAGAACAAGCTTGGCTCCACACACTTATCCTGAATTTAGTCAGGAGCACGTAATGTATTTTGGGGTCTTAGAAAAGCAGGAAGGTTTGAAGAAAAAAATATGGAACTGGAAGTAGCTTTAGAAATGAAAGAAAGCCCACCAAACAAAGGGTAGTTGATCCCAAAACATAAAACAAGGCAAGTACCAGGCCACTCTCCAAAACATCCCAAATTCTGAAAAGTCAAGATCTTTGTTGTACAACATATTTTTAAGTCTCGTATGACAACAGTTTCCAGACCCCTAGCATATTCCTTAATAAAAATGAGCTTCTTTCAGAGTTGAAAACATATCACAGAACTGTAAAGTTCTTTTGCATTTAATATTGCATTAGCTGGGACAAGGGTATTTGTGTCAGTGGTTCCATAACAGAGTGTTCCTGGCTTGCTGGAAGTGTTTGATCAGTAGTGACAAATGGTCTAAAAAAGGAAAATACTCAAAACAAGAAACACTTGCTAAACAATTCCTTGAAGCCAGAATTTCATCGACTTGAGGGGAACTGTACCCATTTACCCACAGCAAGAAGCTTGCTTGCTTTCATGGGAAAGCTGTGGAGACTCTTACCATGAGAAAATTTACTTCTTCCCAAACTACTGAAGATACTGACTCCCAGCTTGCTCACTGTTTAGCATTAAGCAACAGGGAACTTGATTAAGAATATAGAGGAAAAAACAGATATCCCACCCCACCCCCATTCCTCAAGTAATATATTCCCAGCCTGGATATCTTATAGTTACAGGCAAAAGAAGCCACCCTAAACCTTGAATATTAACTATAATGATTGAAATGTTTAAAAAAAAAGTCCCTTGGAGTGTTAACATTTTTGGAGTTTGCTGGTGGTATGCACAGCATTCAAGACACTTGCAGACCTCTGGCCACGCTTCTGTCTGAGAGCCAGCCCAGGTAGGAATGTGACAGCCTGGCAGTCCTGGCACTTAGGCAGTGTTTTTTACTCTCCAGATTACTTCTGCTATAGCACTTCAACTCTTGAGTCTCTTAACATATTCAAACTCCTGAAGCACGAAGGATGAGATAATAAGCCTCACTTTATCTGTTCAGTATCTGTAGCTCTTTTGTGCATCAAACAGAGTCTCTGCTACTTGTTGTTCATATTTTTTCATGTGGGAATGTCTTGTTCTTCTGCCTTAGCAGCTTTCTCTATCAACCGCTGTAGTCCAAATATAGGAAAAAATCTGAAGGATTTTAACAATTCAGCTTATTGCAACACTCAAACAACATAATGCAGTCACTTGCATTACATCATCAAAATATTCTATTTAGCCCTGTAGGTAAAATGTAACAAAATATTTATATAAATTAAACCACTACTGCTGATACATTATTATTACCATATTTTGGCTGTAGATGGTTTGATCAGGTGGTTAGACAATTATTCTTCCAAGTCTTTACATCACCAGTGAAGTAGTCACTAATCAAGGGCTGCCAAAGACAGCCACAAGACTTAAAGAGTTTCAGTTGTAAGGGAGATCAGTGCAGAGATAGATCTTTTATCATATCTCTACAATAGCACTGAAAACTCAAAGAAAGTTTGAGGAAGCTTTTGGTCCAGGATCACCATGTGATCGCAAGACAAAACATCTCCCATAACTGCTACACACTAAATCAGTTCATTTTCTGTTGAAGGTTCATTTGCTTCATTCAATGACATGTTGGTTTCCTTAATTAAATCCCAGACTTCATGTCAGTATGGTCTAGGAAAAGACATTTTCTGTTAGTATCTCTATCACTTTCCTCTTTTGGCACAGTCTAATTAAATCTATCCTGCGGCTTTCTTCTAAAAACAGAGAGTTTCCAAGCTCAAAATCTCCATTTAACGGTATTATTATTACTACTCCATATACAAACTGCTGGCAATTGCTTATGTTTTATGAGTGACTTTGAACTCCTGAGTAAAACAAGTGGTGTCAAAGGGATGAAGAAATGAAACAGGAAGCAACCCAAACAGCTCGGTGATCTGGACAGTCAATTTCATCTTGCTAACAGGCCAAGTAAGTGACTAAAGGCTTATTAACTAAATATCTGAGTGATTCTATTAATCATAAATTGTAGTAATGGGATTGTTGCTGTGAGCAGTATAATATTATAAAACTCCAATGAACCTCTGGAATGCTGGTAACTTTTTGAAAAGAAAAGGCATCAGAAGAGGGCTATGACACTCAAGCCAGTTTAAAACCTCAGATTAGGCAATGCTGTTGCATGTATACTAAAAGTTCACTTGCTTTCTTCTTGTATACTTTCTCCAAAGCTTCATGATGTGAAGAAATTTAGCTGTAGAAAGCAAATCAAACAACAGGTATAAAGAAACTCAGAAAAAGAAAAAAAATTTGAGTACCAAAAGAAAATGTACTCCTAAAATTCTGTATGGGACAATCAGGAACTGGATCCTTCTGCTCATGGGGAATGAAGGGGAAAACAAAGTAAGAGGCAGGAAAGGAAGACCTACAGAATGGGCTCAGTCTGAGATATCATTAGAAATCAGGAATGGTTTTGCTTCTGTGGTATCTATATAGCAATTATTGGCCTGTTAAATTGACAGTCTGTATCTTAATGTTGTAAAAGGATCAAGAAAAATGAAACTTTTTGACCATCCTAACATTTTCATAGTTCATTTTTTGTATGATGACCTCAACTCACACTTGTGCTCCATAGGCATCTTATGGGCACAAAATTATTCAGAATATTCACTGTGCACTTGTGACAAAGTGCCGAAATAGGCATTGCAGAGTTTAGAGCAAATCTAATATCTCACTGCATGCAAACTTAATCAACAGAATTTACAATTGCTCTTGTGTTACTGGAATGAAGGACTGATTTTTTTGTGAGTTGGAAGATGGCTTCTCTAATCCTTATTGCCTTGAAAGGCTGTATTGTTGTTTTCATCACTTGACCCGTTACTCTTTCCATAATTTAATTAAATTATAAACTCTCTTGCTGATGCCGCTTGCTTGGATATTTTCCCATCCTTCTTTGTATGAACTCCTGTTCACCTACTGCTTTTTCAATTTTCTAATCTGCTTTGCCACTAACATCACTGCTGGAAGTTAGAAGCTGACACACATGAATCCATTTAAAGTAAGGTCTGGGTCTATTTTTTGATCTGATGCATATTAAAAAAAAAAAAAAAATCCTGATGAAATGGTACCATTTCCTCTACTTTAAGCAAGTGCAAGAAGAATAAATACTTGTCTGTTCTCCCATGATGTGTAGGAGGTGACCTGGCTTGCATTATAAATGAGTAGGGTAGATAGGCTTTTAGAGGTATGCTGTAAAACAGTCACAGCTCTCCACAACAGGAACACACTTTTCTCCTTCTTTCAGAAAAATCAGAATAATTTTTGCAGATTAAAACCAGCTCAGCAACCTTCCACTGATATGTCACGGAAAAAACCATTTTATTTTCATTTTTAAGCCTGTTATGTCCCCAAACTCTGCTCAAAAGTAGAGAGAAATCTATCCCCAAAGCCTTAGCTGGTACTCTTTCCACAGTATAAGAACTTCAGTAAAGCTGATAGTTGTCAATGCATCAGAAAGCCTTGCTTCTTGCAGAGCTCTGAGTGCACATACTGGCAGAGCCAAGGCAAATGAAGTAATTTGGGTTGTGTTGGTCTGTTCCAGTGCTACCATGCTGAAAATGTGCATGCTCGGTGTGCTCTGCAGTGCTCACTACAAATGATCAAGAAAGGAAAAAAACTGCAACTGAAAGTGCTTTGTCCATCACAGAATCAGCTTCCTACTTTCTTTAGAACTGAGCAGGTCTAAAGTCTCATCTGTATTTATCACTGTATTGCTGAAGGGGTACCATGTTCTCTGTTTCTCATACATATATCTGAGACTTCCCATTGCTGAACTGGCAGGTGTGTGTGGATGCATCACAATAATTTTCTGCAGTTAGAACTATTAGATGTGGTCCACCTGCATCATTGCTAATTGTACTGTTGCCTTTTTCCCAACCTGGAAATTAAACCCAAGATAGTTTTTAGTATAGGAGGTAATATAAAGATGAATCTTTATTTGGAGGCCTCCAGGGGCCGTTATGGAAGAGTGTTGACAAGAGCCCCCTTCCCCAGGGGTGAATACAGTTTTATAAGTTTGGTAAATTAGCATAATTGACAAAAAAGCGCCAAATAGGAGCACAAGTAGTGAAGTAATTCCCCCTTCTGGTTCAACCCTTCTCTGGAGCCCCTCCTTGGTACTAGCTGTACTTTGTTTATGAAAAATGTGTCTCAAAGAGCTGTTTTCAACCTTGGTAGCCAGGGAGAACCAAGATAGGATAGAAGCCCCGGAATTTGTTTTGCCTTCCTGCCTAGGAAAATGCTGAAGCTAAGCTACAACATGAAGCTACTGAGCTACAAATATATGTGTAAAGGATACAGAGAATACATAAAAGAAAAAAGGAAAAAACCAAAACGGCATCAGTACTGGTAGGAAGTTTCTTCTCTTAAAACTTTGGTTGAAGTGAAATGCTTTCGTTATTAGCTATGATCACCTAGGCTGGGCCTCTGTATGATTACTCTTTCATCTGGTTTTAGGTTTGCCTGCTGAGGACAGCTCCTTCTGTACCATTAGTGTTATATACAGCAGAAGCCTTTTGTAACTGACCTGATTACTCTGATCAAGGCCAATCTGTTAACACTGAATGTCAGAGAATTTTAAATGAGGGTGTTTGCAAAGCAGGTAAGGGAATATTGCTTTTTCCTATAAACACTCTACTTGCATTGAAATGTCTTAATTGACTGCCTATCCCTATTGTGAATTCCTTGAATGAAAAAGTAATAGGTATTTTCCTTCTAACATGCAGTTACTTTTCAAGTCTGGAATCAGACCCTATAAATGTTCAATATAAGATATTCAGTCTCTTTGCATCACAGTCCCCTTACTATCATTACCTCATTTAACATACAGTACTGTATTTCCAAGATGACATTTTCTCATAAAATCATGTTCATCACTACAGAATGCATTGAGATAATTATTTAATTAATAAAGTAGTTTCTAAATAGTTTTTCTACCTAAAGTTGTATTATTATTTGTGCTGCTGTTTCCTTCATAAACAGACCTCATAATCCTAGACGATGTATATCCATGTAACAAAAAACCTGTACTCAAGTACCAATAATCTGGTGAAAGGAGTTTAGCCTTGAATAATGGTGAGACACAGTAATTGAAAGGTACAAGTTGAAGAAGGAATAGACGAAAAGACAGCAAATTTTATACAATAATCCGTAATGTCGGCTTACCATTTGCTCTGCAGGGTGTTAAACACGGGAGAAAACTGCCCTTTTTCTCTGCTCTTTTGTTGTGGACAGTTATTTTTTCTGCTATGTGGTTTGGATAGCTGTGGTATCATCACATATCTACATTCAGTTTTTCTTGTCTGATTCAAGCCTGCTTGCTGACTGTTAGGAAATACATCAGTCATTGGAGGTTTTCCCGCAGTGGGTTTCTTCTGTCCACCTTCCTTTCCATGCATGCACCAGTTCAAGCAGGTTTCCAGAGGTACCCACCTGTGGCAGATCTGTTTTACAGCTGTGAGTGAAAATACCAGCTTTGTGAGAACAGCAACACAAATAAAAACATTCTTAATTCCCTTGGATTAGAAATTTGCATCTGGCCACCCTGCTCAAGGCCATCCTTTCTCTGTGTCTTGCCTCTCTGACCTTACAGATTGCACAGACTTGGACCATTCTCCTTCCTAGCTTTCCCTATGCTTTCCCTAGCCCAGGTCCTGGCACAGGGATGTCTGTGTCAGGAGCTGACCTCAGGACCCCATAGGAGAGCAAGAGCTGATGCCTGTGCATGGAAAAGCTGATTCTGATTCCTGATCTCCACCTTCTGATTCCTAGGTCTTGCAAGCAGAGAATGGATGATTCCAACATTTGGCTCAGGTATTTTAAAATGGCTCTGATGTTTTGGTTTAGTGTAACAGCCAGCCTTCCAGTTTGGTATGACTGAATGGAAAGCTGACAGGCTGATTAACTGATTGCAACCAACCTGTCTCTTTCTCATCTGAGTGGAAAAAAAAGCACCTATAGAAAAATCCAGTGGCAGCCTGCTGTAGAAACTCAGATATCATAACAGGCTGAAAAAACTATTCTGCTTCACAGGGCTCCCTAAGGAGCTTTGTAAACAGAAAAAATAAATTAACGAAAATCTAACTGGTTTTAGTCACAAAACAATAGTTGTGTAAAATACTACTGACACTGTAGAGACCACTAGATCAACATTATATCACCATCTCCATAAACTTTCTACATCTCCAGGGCAACATTGGAATCCAGTTCCATTCATCTTGGTCTCTCTCTGTATTAAGCTACTGAAAAATGAACGCCCCTTCCCCATGATATTTGTCTTCCAAATCTTCTCCGCTGACACGGGTGTGCCATGTCAAACAGCACCAGGGCAGAGGAGGGGAGGGAGGGAGCACCCTCCTGGGTTGTGTTTAGACTCCAGCCAGTTGTTAACAGGTGAAGGAAATTCTTCAGTATGAGCACTGAGGGGAGACAGCCTTGAAAACTTGTTGCTGCAACTAAGCTGCTGTCCCAGCAGTAGCACAGGGGAGAGATTTCCTATGCACAAAGACTCTCTCAAAAAGCAGTAAGAGATTAAGGATCAAGTCAAACCAAATCAAAGGCCTGCCTTGCCCAGGATCTTGTCTTTGACAGCCATCAGTAGAAGGTATGTAGGGAAGGAATAAGAACAAAATAAGTATGTTGTGGTACATCTCTTGATGTTCTCCAAACTTCCAGTGATTTGTTGTTCTCAAAGAAGAGGTTGCATTTTTACATTTAATAAACCCTGAGAGAAGTTTCTTAACTTTGTCCAATTATTTTTGAACCTATATAAACTTTGATTCTCTGCAGCATCCTGTGTCAAAGAAATTCACGGCTCAGCTATGTGGAATGTAAAACAATATTCCTTTTTTTTGTTTTGGAAGGTCTGCCTTTACTTGACACCTTCCAGTTCCTGCACTGGAAGAGTCTTTCCAACAATCATCTTGAGCTCTGTGTCCTTTGTGATGTCTGTTGTAAGGCCATCGCTCATTCCTTTTTCAGGTATAAGAGTGCTTTTAGACTATTTGGGTCTTGTGTTGAAGCCACTCTGCACTGCTAACCATCTTTGTTCCTCCCCTCTATGTCTTTTCTGAGATAAAAAGGCCAGAACAAAGAAAAAGACCTTAACAGAACAGTACTGAGCACCAAGATGATAATTTCACATATCTATTTATTACAACACAAATGTTTTATTCCTCAGTGGTAGCAGTAACTTGGAACATATCCTAGTAGGTGTAAGAGGAGGAGTTTGTATTTATCTGTGATGAATTCCACCTGCCAGTTACTATGACAAGGTCTTCCTGCAGTTTCACATAATTTTTAGCACCAATTTGAAGCAAATCATCTGCTGCATCCTGTGCAAAGAACGATCCCAGTGTAGGAACATTCCCAAGCTGCTGTAGTGGAAATGTAATTTTGTACTTGTCTTCTTAAAGAGGATGTTGTTTAGCCCTTATGACTAAATAATCTCTTGCCCTACAGATTCCCTGGCAAGATGCCTCTTCCTAACATGTCTGAAAAATGTTTTATTGTGCATGTCCATGTCTTTTGCAAGTATTTTCTGAAAATTCCTGCCTTTGGGTGAATTCCGTTTAACTTTCCAGATCTAATGATCTTTTCTTAGAGAGATCTTCTGATCTCTGAGATGTTCCTCAATCTGTTGCCATCATACCTTCTTTCTTCTGGTCTTTTTGTGATCTTTTTAAGGATGTGGTATGTATTTTCTTTGTGCCTCCAATACACAATTATTGTGGTATAACCCAGCAGGCAGCACCACACAGCCATTCACTCACTCCCTTCAGTGGGATGGGGGACAGAATTAGAAAAAAAGGTAAAACTCCTGGGCTGAGATAAAGACAGTTTAATAAGACAGAAAAGGAATGGAAAGTAGTAATAATAATAGTAATAATAATAACACCAATAATGATAGAAGAACATGCAAAACAATTGATGCACAACACAATCGCTGTTCGCCAGCTGATTGATCCCCAGCCAGTCCCCGAGCAGAAGCAGCCACTCCCCGGCAAAGCACTCCCAAGCTCGATATGCTGAGCATGATGCCAGACAGTATGGAATATCCCTTTGGCCAGTAAGGGTCAGCTGTCCTGGTTGTGTCCCCTCCCAACTTCTTGTGCATCCCCAGGCTCCTCACTGTCAGTATAAGAAGCTGAAATTTCCTTGACTCTGTGTGTGCACTGCTCAGCAACAACTAAAACGTCAGTGCATTATCAACATTATTCTCATCCTAAATCCAAAACACAGCACTGTGCCAGCTATTAGGAAGAAAATTAACTCTGTCCCAGCCAAAAGCAGGACAACTATCTTTGAATTATCTGCATGCCATCTGCAAAGACTTTACTCTTCAAAAGCTGGAGGTTTAATTTTTTATGTAATCCTACATGTTTTTAAACACATTTTTACATGATTGCCTTTTGAAATTAGGCACAATGGCATAGATATTGAGGGATTTTATTGGTTCTGCTAAGGATGTTGGATGTGAGCCTATTTTAGTCCCTGTTATGGAGTGCGTGTTCCACAACAGCATTTATGAATCAAGTCCAGTGTTGCTCAGAGCAAAGTAAAGAGTTCATCATTCCATCTAAGGTTCCCTGAGTCCTTGTTCCAGGAGGAAGTCATTAAGAATAACTAAACATTTAACTCTGACATCACATGTCAGCACAGCACCAGCCAATGCACCCAGGAGTGTTTGCAGTGTCCTGCCACAGCTGTGTTTCCTGTTCTGGCATTCTCATCTCCACCAGCACGTCACAGGCACTGCTGCATTCCGGTGGATCATGGAGTCATATAGGTATTATATGGGTGACAGAGGAAGGGCAGGCACACTAAGAATCGCCAAAAATAATGCAAATGACAAGAGGACAAAAATATTGCTATTTTGCTTAGAAAACTCAATGAAATTTCAAGGCTTGAAACAGGCAGACTTTGAAGAGTATAGAAATACAAGAGCTAGTGTTTGAACTAACACTAAAGAAGTTCAAATACCTACGAGGGTAGCTGTAAGTAGCAGGCAAGTTTGTAGTAGTTTGTAGGCAGCTTTAAATACATCACCCAAGGGACTGTATCCATGTCTTTGCACTGTATTATCCTGCAAAGAGATGCAAGCAGACAACTGTTCATTAAGGTGGTCTTACTGCTGTAGTGGGACCCTCAGAGTCTGATATTCTTTAATGAAGTTAAAATAATTCATGCACAAACCAGACTATCTACAACAGCTAGTGAAGGTAAGGATAGCTGAATGCAATGAAAGAGTATTTAAAGAAATGGTACAACAAAAAGAGGGATAAACATAAATAAGTCATTTGTCCTGCTAATCTTGAAACATTCATGCCCTTGTTCAGAATGAAAAAGTTGCCCAAGACAAGTTGTCTATTGTACTGAAAAATATTGGCTGCCTGATGATTTTGGAAAAAAATATGCCATGTTCACAAATACCTCCCCTGACCTGTTTATTAAAAAGGACAATAAATGACTGAACAGTAAATATTCAGAGCCTGGGAGATTTTATCAGGCATAATGTTTCTGAAAAAAATGGTAAGATACAGTTGGCTGTGGGAAGAACCACAAGTTCAGATCTTTCTCAGGTCAGCTGATTCTGTTCATTTTCTAATTCCATGTACAGTTGCTATTTAACATTTTGCCAATCTTCTGGGAAAGTTTGTCAAACAAAGGTTCTGAACGTGACTTGCACAGATTGCTGACTGCCTTTCACAGCCTGGACATTTTATGAAGTCCTTCACGGGTGACTGTGTTTTGTTTTATTTTTAAATGTATTCCATAAAGGAAGAATTCTGAACTAAGCCACTGTGATTGCACTTAATCAACTTGCAAACAAAACACAGAAAAGAATTCATTATATTACTATAGTGAATTCCTGCTTTTTAAGGATAGTGTCATTATGAATAGAGCTTACGGAAACCAAAATGCCTGAATTTATTTATAGATCTTATGTATAAATGAAAGGAGCAAAGTAGTTTAAAAACAGCCTTTAAATACACTTGCTGTGATGTTGGCTTTCCTAAAAGTTAGCTGCAGCAGGGGCAAGTCACCAAGGGTGAGACTTTGTGCTCAGCTTTTGCCTCTCTCTGCTGCTGTTGAAGTTTGCAGGAAATCTTCGTTTACATCAGAGGAAACAGAATCATGCCACCGCTAAGCTCTTCTGAAAATATGTACTTCTAACTAATGCAGAAGGCTGCAGCTAATGTGACTCCAATGTTTCATCAGCACTGGAAAGCAGCATCTGAAAATGCTAAGCATTTCACCCTTGGAACTATAGAAATGTTTTAGAAACCATTATCAGTAGTTCAGGGAAGTTGATTCCAGAAAAAGGAAAAAAACCCAAAAACCCTCTAAATAATGTGGTCTCCCTGTGCCATGTTCCTTAAAAGTACTTCTCTAAAAAAATCCAATATAATAACAAAATGTTGTTAAGCTAAGATTCTTTTTATCTGTCTGGGAAAAAGTAGCAGCTTAAATAAATTACAAAGAGAAATTTTTAGACCATAGTTAATCCAATGGAAGAAAGATGAGCCATTTAGTGGTTTCAAGTATTTTTTACCAATGTGGTAATTTCTGGTGCCAGCATCCTACCAACATCTGTGCTGCTTCTCGGAAAGGAATACTACAGGCACTGTATATGCTACCAAATATTCATGGCTTACAAATAAAGGTACTCTTGCTCCACTGCACTGATGTTAGTTAGGAAGAGCCTCACAAGAGTCAGTTGAGTTACCCCAGCAGCTGACAAGAGTTGTATCACAATATGTAATGCATTAATCTCTTGAAAATAACTAGTACCCTAATTCCATCTCTTTCATAATCAGGGAGTTAGGCATTTCTCCCTAACCACAGATATATATCATGTCAATTTATTGGAAGAACTGCACAGATTGACTTCTGAAAACTGTTATTGTTGTTGTTGTTTACTTATGATAATCAGCACACACAGTCTTCTAATCGCTGTCCCAAAGATTTTACCAAAAGAGCTTTGTCCCTTGCCCATGGACTTTCACAGGACATGAATTGAAGCCAAGCAGAGCTGGAAGATGTTTTCACTTGAGGGTCATATCCTAGCATGGAATCTATTTCAGGCTGAGCTGACTAGGAATTTGGCTCACTTGCACTTTGGCTCACGGTGGTGTTGCCCATCAGGTTCATGATGACAACTGAACAGGAAATTTCACCTCTGCGTCATCAGAATGCTTCAGATTGCTCCAGGTGCAGCATGGAGCCAACCTCTCTGTAGAAACCCCAAGTGTGATGCACAATGAAATCACTGTCTCTTGCTCTCAGAACAGCGTGCCTGAATAGGCTCTGGTGAAACCTCCTTAGGGAGACAACGGAAGCCCAATCACTTCAGTCATTTAGAGCTGCATAGTAGGAAATACTTATGAATGTACCATAGGGAGCAATTCTTCTTGGCAGAGTCTGTGTTAAGTGATGTAAGAGGTGGCTTTTCAGCTCTTATTTCCATGCCTTTGAGGATATAGTGTTGCTATTTGCCTTTTTAAGCAGAGGCTTGAGCCTCAGAAGGAATGATACAAAAGAGGAGATAATCAAATAACCGATTTTCTTGCATGCTTCCTTTGTATTCAAGGAGTGTTCAAAAGAGATGTTGGGCTAGAGGCAAACATTGATAGAGTTACAAGGAGCTGAGAAGCGAAGTGTTTATTGGTGTCCCTTTGAGTCTGCTTTCCATATTGCCACCTTCATATTTTCTGCTTCACCACCATGCACAGATGCTTTCCTTGAATAACACTGGAAGGTTTCAAACCCATGTCCAAGACTTTTATGTGCTGTGACAACTACAAGGAACTGGCAGATAATCATGGCTTTGCAGATTCAAAATGGAAATAGTGCACTTTAAAAAAACCGGAAACAAAATATTTGTTACTAATCAGATGGTGTTCAATGATAGATATACAAATGCTGTAATCATGTTCATGCTAGTTCTTGCTAATCTTCTATCAGTCTTTTTTTTTAGACTTTTTTTTTCCTCTTCAACAAGTTTTTCATTAAGTAGATGGAAGTCTGCCAGAATCAGCTTTCATTCATGTTATTGTAAATCATGGTTGAAACCTATGGTATTATTCCTGTTTTCTCCACGTACAACTTAGATGAGCTTTTAGGCTGTTGCCTTAGGGCTCAATGCATCTTGATACTTTTTGAAAAACATTTGAAAAGTGAACGAACAGTTCTGAGGCTTCTTTCTTTTACTTACTTTCTTTCATTCTCTGTCTCACCATCTCCACGCCCCCTTTCCATCTGTCTCTTTCCCCCCTTTCTTGCCTACTGCCCCAGGCTCATGTCATCTTCCCGGACTTTTAAAAAATGTAATTGTGATGAGCTAGTGAGGTAATTTGGAACATCTCCCAGTACTCCAGCAATGTTGTGGTGAAAATCTGAAATACCCACAGTTCACAGTTGCTAGAATGGCATACCTGCCATCTGTTTGTTCTCTCACCTGCAAGCCCGTTCACATATTGAAATCCTCTCATGTCTAAAATCATGCACACTGTTAAGCTTCATAAAGGCATGAAATGTGAGACACGAGTAATAGCAATCTACTTATATAACAGCATTTGCACTAGGATTTTCTTGTTGCCTTAGGTGGAGTTCAAGTATTTGCTTTTGTATCTCCATCTTTAGGGAAAAATTACTGAATTGTTACCTTTTTGGTTGACTCAGAATCTGAAGTTAGTGCTGTTCCAGTATATCTTGACTATCTTTTTAAAGTGACCCAGACTTTTGATAGCTGGACAATCATATGCTAAAGCTGTGTTATATTAAAGGAATTCAGGAACATGGCCAGTGGAAGGCTAGGCTATTCAGTAAATTATGAATGCAGATGTGCTGTGGAAATACCTAAGTGATTACAGACAACAGATATGGTAGATGACACAACAACCCCTGACTGAAACTGGCTTCCAGTTCTAATTAGGTTGCAAGTGAATCATTCCAAATTTCCAATTCAATGTGTCATAAGTGCGCCAAGTAATTGCTATAGATGGCAATTTCTGCTCTACAGCTGCTGAAGGTGCAGTCACTGGACTTACAACAAGGATGTTCTCTAGTACTCCAACTGGGCTTACAAAGGTGAAGTACCTCCAGCATGTGCAGGTGCTCAGTATGTCGCCTGACACCAAGCTGCACTATTTATCAGGCACTGTGCTAACAGGGTGCCCCAGAATATTTTGTTCCTAAGAAATTATTTCTTCCCCTTTCCATTCTGCTCTCTTCACATCACCCTGCTAAGCCCAGCTCCACCATACACCTCGAAATAGTTGCTATAAATCTTGCTTGCAACAGGGCAGCAAAACCTTGCCAGTGTCAGAGACTTGGAAAGCCAGGATGGAAGATGGTGCTGAAGAGCAAGGCAGGTTCTACTTTCAATTCTAGCATCCCCTGGAAGCTGTACCTCTCTTGCTCCTCCTGATCTCTTCCTGCAGCTCTGGTCTATCTCTGACTGCAGGTGGAATAATCAGACTCCTGCTTAGCACAAACCCTCATGTCTGGGGGAAGCAGACATCAATTTTGCCTACATTTAAAGTGAATTTTGAACTGATTCTTGTTACCTAGTCATGACCTTCAAGTTTTATCTCAAAAAGTATGATTTATTTCAGTTCTCTCTGCATCTTCCTCAGCAGATAGCACTGTCCCTTAGTTCATTATCCTTTCATAAAGTGAATACTGCTTGAGATGGGAGATCACACAGTGAGTATATGCATTCCTTAAGGACTAATTATTTTAATTATTTAAAGTTGGCTTCCAGCATTTTTTGTACATATAGTCTGGGGCCAAAATATATATCTCTCCTTAGTGTTTAGGAGATGCTAGATAAGGAGAAGTTGCAAAAAGCGTGCTGTGTTGAGTGCTGTAATTGCTGACACATTCCTGTGGTGTACTTGATCATTAGAACAGCTCCCTTAAAACAATATTTTCTTTATGGAAAGGAAGTTGGTAATCGAGTTGTTGTGCTTCTCTGCTTTGCATTTTCAGTTTAAATATTCAGCTGGCATTCAATGTATGGTTACTGGTTACCAGAGCGTGTTGATTCCAATTTTCATTACCCAACTGCAGGCTGATTTTGTTGAATGGTGCTTAAGCGCTTATTGCTGCAGATTTTCATGTATGGACCTTTTGGATTTTAGTTATGAATGTGGGCCATTTGAAAGTGCTGTAATCTATAATTACACTGTGATTAGAATGGCTGTTACACAGATTTGGATTTGGTCAAGTCTATCCCCAAACCACAGGGACCAAAATGAACTGGTTGTAGAAACCATACGAGGAAATACATTACGTGAAGTACAAATCTAGCCCTGAAGTATATGAGGCTAAGTGGAGTCTTGCCAAAACAACCCATTTTACTGTCTGGGGATGAGCTAAACCTGTGCTATTGGTGAGTTTCATGTGTTTGTGACTGGAGTGTAAAGTGATATAGGAAAACAGTAGTCCTAAAAGCCTGTTCCAAGTCCTATAAGTCCTTTCCCTCTAAGCTGATAACTCACATTGTTCCCACTATGATCTTGTCACTCCCCATCACTCAATGTCATTCTGCTGGCCCAGTCATTCTCAGTCTCAGCATGAAATGCCATCATCCCACTGTTGCCCTCACTGCATAACAGCATGAACCTCACCAGAATCCCAGGCTCTTCTCTCTAAGCTACTCTCTCTGCCCATGCTGCCTGTGCCTATACCACACTTCCTCAAACCTTTTGGGCACTTTGGAAACCATCAGAATGAATTCAGAGGGGTTTATGTGATGGGAACAAAATGAAGAGTAAAGGGAAAAGATAATTTCTATTCTGTGAAACACTGTCATTCCAGTAGAAATGGCTCTTCTCAGAAATCCTACAGTTAGTTACCATCTTCCATGAAACTTCTTTGAACAAGATTCTGCTCCAAGAAGATATAGAATATGGACTTCATTGTGTTGAAATTCATTTAATCTCTCTTCAAGTTAGGTGTCTTGTCCACATTTGCCATCTCTGCTCCTTTGGAAGGAGGGATACCCACACCTGAGGAAAGTAATTCTGTGCACCTATCTGAAACATCTGCTTTAAGATGGGATTACTGTGTCTCTAGAAGTTGTATAAACAATTAACTTAGGCAAGGTGCTAACTTTTATATCTTGGATTAGGTCAGCTGAATCCTGCATAGAAGAGTAATTACAGAAGGTCCTTGTTAGAGAGAAGAGGTTTCCTGCATTTCTAAGAAGGAATTTACAAAACTATTTAGTATGAGATTAATATTTTTCAACATGTACAATAAAAAGTTAGGAAGTCACTCTGAATGAAGTCCTACTGGCTGAGTTAAAACTATGTGCCTTACTTAGTAAAAGTGTCTGTCTTTTTTATTACAGAAATGGAAAATGAATACAAGACACTGCTGGAAAACCCCGAAATAATTAATGCAGATGTAAGTTGCCTGGGCACGTCAGTTAAAACTTTAAATCCTGCATACTTTATTTAAAAGACAAGTTAAATCTCACAAAACTACTAAGATCCATTAAAAGAGATATGTACTCATAAAAGTCATCTAGCCTGTGGACTAGAACTTTTGTCAGCAATGACTCCCTGTGCTCCCTGGTGTTGTTGAATGAAAAACATATCTGTGCCATGAAACATTGAGTTCACACCATACACAGATTTTTTTGTGAGGTCTGTAATCTTCAATATTACTTGAGAACACTTTTAAAGCAGTATTCAAAGTTCCATGAGATCTGATGAGATACAATTCTTTCATGAATTAACATTGAAATAATAGGTATGTGTGAGCTGATAACCTAACTTCCTTTGCAGGTCAACAGAAAGAAAAATTCACAGGGAGAATCATCTTATCCTGGAAAAGGCACATAAACAACCAGCAAGCTCTTTCTACAAAGGATATGGGGATACATATTTAGGTTAATAAAATTTTTGTTAGTCTCATGTCAGGGAAGATGAACAGAACAGTCTTCAGGTTAGTAGAACACAACATTTGCAAAGCAAACATCTAATCAGTCAGCTGGAAATTGTGCAGCAGTGCCATGTCCAACTCTTTACTTCAAGTTTTAATATGTGAAATTATTTCTAAGAAGTCTAATTAAAAGAGGATCAAAAATTTCAGCCGATAATTACAGATGTTACCATATTGCCCTACTTCCCCGGACATACATCTCTGCTTGCATCATCTTTTGTTGTTTGAGATCTATTTCTAATCTAATTGTTCTTAGAAATCCTTCACACTGTGGAATATTAAACTGCGCTGGCAGATCAGGAAGAACGACAGTGAAAAATGTCCAAAACAGATTTCTTGAAGCTCCAGTTTTCTTTTAGACACTGTTATAAGGCTATTGGATTGGTTTTCAAGCCAGGCTTCAAAAGAGTAATCCAGTAAAAGAACAGCTTAAGATTTAATTGTTAAGTGAAGCAATTATTACATAGTGTGAATGTCTCAAGTTCAGCCTTCTAGTATTTTTGAGCTTAAAATGCATTGCACCAAAAAATGGCCTTACAATTTAATGTAAGCAAAATCTTTTGCTGGCATAAATTTTTCTGTAGTCACCATCAGGGAAAGAAAAAGGGAAGGATGGTGTTGATTCTCCCTCTGCTATGTCTCAGATATTGTTTATTCTGCAATGCATTATTTATTTTAGCTTGGTATTTCTTTTTAAAATGTCTTCACTAGACGAGACTGTTACAATTTTAAGCCTCACAGGGAAACTTTAGCAAGTTATGAATAACCAGGGAGTGGGATTTCAATGTAATTCAGGAATGAGAACTAAGCAAAGAAGAATATTCAACCTTTTCATGGAAGGATTGAGTATTCTTTTCAAAGTCATATATCAAAAAGCCACATACAATGGAAACATTCTCTCTCCCTAGAACATAAAAGAAGAGAGAACTGCCTGTTATGTGTTCTGAAATGATCCCTTTTCATTACAACTTCAGAATTTTTCTCTCTGGGGATCACTGACTTCAAACCATGAAGAAAGGGAGAAACGACATCATACTATTTCCATTAAAAGCAGCCATGTGTAACCTATATTTTTTCCTTTCCTCTTTTTTCCCCCATTTCACAATAATATTTGCATTCCAAAAAACTTCATCTCTTTTTTTTATGCACTGAGGTTAAGCAAATGAGGTTGCTGCTGACAGTGTTGTTCATACCACTTGTGTGCTCCTCGTTTTAAACCAGCACGAGAGAAACTGCCGCGTCTGTGTGAAATTCATTAGAAAACAAAACATTCTGTCTTTCTTCATTTGGCCTGATCCTTCTTGTTTACCATAATTAAGTTATGAGAAAATCATCTTACACACTAGGAATACAAAATTCTCTGAGTCTTGTAAATACATAAGCTAGAACTGACTTGATTTTTTTGAATGATCCCACATACTGTATATTCAGAAAACTCTTGTGTATGAACAGTCAGAAAATAAATAAGAATGATTCAGAGAAAAGAGAAGAAATTTGGAGAAAAAGGAGGAAGTTTTACAAGGCAAAGATTTCATCTGACTATTAAGAGTGAAGAAATATAAAATTAACAAAGAGCAGTCAGTATAACACAAGGAATGCAAAAGAAAAAGCAACATGGTCACGGAGAAGAATTTTTCCAGGCTCAATAAGACTGAATGAAGAAGTTGACTTTGGATTTATCAATATTAGAAATATAACTTTAGGAAGAGTTTAGAGAAGAGAGATACAAACTGAGTGTGAGACATAGACCAAAAAATGAGAGAAAGAAGCACTTATCATTCACATGTTTTTTAGATGTTCAAAGCAGTGTGTAGACATTATCAATTAACTCCCTTATAATATCTGTTTAAGGCAAATAGTTTAATTCTCTTTTTACAAATCAGTACACTAAAGCAAAAATGTAAAATAGCTTGACTAGGGACCCCATAATATGATGAGACTACTTTAGTCTCATCCTTCAGTTTATTCCCCCAGATTATAATAGACTACTAATCAAAAGACTTGTCTAAAGCATACTATGTAATGCACTTTTTCTGTTTTCCACAGTCAAATCACAGGAATTACAGGGGCCATTCTTTATGAATTTCTGAAATGTGAGATATCAGGAAAAAAAAGATAATGATGGAATAGCATAAAAATATTAAAAAGAAAAAGTTATATTAAAGATTACATATTTTGTAAATAAAAGCCAATGTGTAAACATCCAGATGGATTTGTCTGGAGGCCTGAAATGGTTTCTCAAAGCATATTTTACCAATCCTGTTGCCGCGCTTACTTAAGCCTGGACTCTTCCAACTCTAAGTATCCTGACAAGATGGTGCTAATAATATCTAAAGCAATTCACAGGTTACAAGCAAAATTAGCAAGTGTATTTAACGTTTGCATGTTGATGCAGATCCGTGATGTTCAATGTAACTTGCTGGAAGCTTCAAATTACTGACCTTCGCAACATACACAGGGCAGCTGCATTTCTGCAGTCACACAAAGATTTTTATATGTAGCTGGAATTGCTAGCGAATATAAGGAAAAACTGGTTTGCATTCATTAGAAAAAAATCATCTTCTCTGAGGGTGCAGACTAAATCTTGCTGTGGGGGTTGCAATTAAAAGGCACTCTGCAGATGTTCATTGTTACCGTCAGCATAAAGAAAATGGCACTTACAATATGTTTGAACAGGATATAAGATTGCTATTGTTTCATTCTATTTGCTAGAATAACAACACAGTACTGCGACATTAATTTTGCTAAAGACTAATATTGTCATTTCTGGAATTTAGGAGAATAAGATTCGATACTGAAAACATTTTTTTTTCTTCCTGGTGCTTCCAAAGGCTAAGGCATGAGTGTATTTCTTACATAGTCACTGATTCAGTCTCACATCTACATTGGTTTTCAAAATGTTTTCAAAAATGTTTGCTGAATAGCTGTGGGAAGTGATCTGAATGTCCAGTATGCTCCAAGTGATGTTAGATTCTTCCTTTGTTTTATGAAAACTGTGTTCTGTATTATCCCCAGCCTTTAAGTGGTTTATGACCTTTTCCCACTGCAAATCATCTGCAAAATTGATTAATATGCTTTCTTCCAATCATTCCTGAAACTATTGCACACAGAAAACCCCCAGAAGGCACCTTCTCTCAATTAGCACTGGGGTTTTTTTGAAGGCATTTCTCTGCATTCCCATACGACAGATTATGACATCAAACAATTGAGATTAGGATCAGAGTCTGAACAAGCAGGAAGGACATATGTTCTTAGGGGAAAAGATCTCACACACAGAGATATTTTCAGTAAATGACAGATTATAAAAGCTCAGCAAAAGCCCAGGCTTTAAATTGGCTTATTTTAAATGCTGTTCATTCTTCTACCACTTTTAAAGCAACATTTGGTCCTCATGAACACAGAAAACCAATAGCATGTGACCCTGTCAGCCCTACTGGAGTAGGCACCTCTTACTCATATGGGCGCTTTTGCCAGAACCCCATGCACACTGGTGCCAGCTTTTACCATGTTTTCCTGAGGAACTGAGGTGACTTGTTCTTGATTTAGACCTCAAACAATTCTAAGATGGCCAAGAAGAGCCCTTTCTTATGGTTCATCTCCTTTATTTCTGCCTTCAGAGGAAAAACAAACCAGGCATAGGCAGAGAGGCAGAAGATGACAGAAAGCTTTACCTGAGGGAAGGCAATTGTAGCCATTATGCTTCCGCCCATTCAAGTTGTCTTTTCTTCTTGCATGAGTAAGGATGGGAGGAGGAGAAACATTTGGGGATGCCACCTAGCCACAGACCTCTCCTTTCCAGGGCTGGTGAGGAAGCAAGGAGGTGAAATAAAGGCTAAATTCCCCCAGACTCTGGCTGCATTGTGATTTTTTGATCCTTTTTAGGTCTGCTAAGGAATAGAAGTAGGAGACTTCTCCTTGTTCTGGAATTCCTGCTTTACTGAAAGCCCCATATTTTCTTGGGTATGGAGCACTGTGATAAGAAGAAAAGTAACCCCAGTTCCTGACACTGGAGTGGTTGTTATATTTTCTGTGTGGTTTTGCATAGTGCCAGGGTCAAAGACAGGTTTCCAGGCAGAGGCCAAGCTCCTCATGTCAAAAGTTAGGCACAAACAGTCTATTTTTTAATGAAAAACTGAACAATATGGGCCATGATTAATAAGTAATGAGATCTAGTATATAGTTCTATGCACAATTTTTAACATTATATGATTTTTAAGTTGATAGTAACATAAAAGCATGTTTGATGTAGACAAGAGAATATATTAGTTTGATGATGTAGAATAGTGCAAATTAGTTAGAATGGTTGTTTCACCATTTAGATCTCAAAAGTGTTTAGTTCAAACACCTTTATTTTGGGGACTCACTTGCCTTCTTGTTTTCTACTTAAATCAGTCACAAACTCATTGAAACACAAGTGTGATGATATTAGAAATTAGGGCCTGTATTTTGAGAGTGAGTTATATTAAACAAGCTTTTGTATAAATGAAAAATTCTAAAATTTTGGGATCCCTTTGGTCTCCCAAAGCCAGTAACTCTTGGGCATTTTCCTCAGTGATGCACCTCTGTAAAAAAAAAAAAAGCTACACAAGTGGTGAGATGCATTTGAGCTTTATTTCTGTGGTTGACAACACAAGAGCTACATGACAATGAAAGCAGCAAAGCAGTTTCACTTGCCCACATTATTAGGAAGGCACTGTTTGTCTAGTCCCAGTACATTAAAATGTACATGTTATTGTTTCAAATCACAGCTATCCCTGACTGAAGCTGTAAGAGAGCGGAACCAGCCAGGAGAGTATAGTGAGAAGTGAATTTTAACCTTTTCTTCTTGTCACTTGAAGGATTTTCTGTTTTCTACATAAAATCTAAGAGAACATGTCTTTTTAGTGTTTTTAAAAATTACAGTATTTGCACTGCCTATGTAGAAGGACATTTTATTAGTTCACCTGACATTTTACATAAACTCCAAGCACATCGTGACCTTCCTTATAAGCAGTAATTTTTAGAACATGTTTTAATCAACATAAAACTTAAAAAAGTGATCAGATGAAAATGTTTCTCTCTTAAATTAATGTATTAATAAGTAAATGTATGTTTAACCACCTAATTCTTTTTTACTATAATTCAAAGGAAACAATTGATCTGATCCAAATGTTTATTCATACAGAGACAAAAACTGTCTTAAGACAAAGAAAATACTTTAATTCTGTGGTCTGGTCCTATATTGTCTGGATATCTGAAAATATCATTCTAACATTTCCCCTGAAAGGGATTCTGTCATACAGAAAACCAAAAGAAAAGGAAGTGGGAAGTTTGTTGGGCAATGCTTATTTTTTGTGAACCTACAAACCTAGGCTAGAGTTGGTTTATTGGGTCAGATGATACTTCATCACATGAAAAAACATCTTTAAGAAATTAAGCACATCCTAGTGGCTTAGTATGTGCATTCCGTTTGTATTTGAATGAATTAAACAATGCGTTTTCTGAGAGGCAAAACGAAACTTTCTTTCCCCTACTCTTCTGATTTTTAATTTTAAAGTTTTCCAACCACATATGGTTGATGTGCTGGAGCAATGAAACCAAGAAGAATTTAGCACTATAATTTCATGAACATCAGCAGACAAAAGATCCCACTGTTAAGTGGTTCACCCAGAAATCAATCTCTTGATTATAGATGCTTACTAGTTAAAAAGAATATGATTTGATTGATTACAGCAGCCTTCATTATGCCATTGATTAGAAGCTGAGATAGTAATTATTGTGCGAGAATAGGTATGTTACAAATAAGAGAGTTAAGATAGCATATGGAAAAACAAAAGTCAATTTTTATTGTATACAGGTTTACTACCACCTGAAAAAACAGAAATACAGTTTTGTTAAGACAGGACTTTCTCCTGGAAACAAAAAAGGTGAACAGCACTTTTGAGGACAACCCTGAACTAGGCATACTGATGTCTAAGAAGCTTGGGAGTGTTAAAATAAATGGAAGATGGAAATAAAGACCTAATTCTTATGCTTCTGCAAAGTAATGGCCCGGTAACAAGAAGGGGAAAATATAGGCATAGGAGTGCCTGAGTTCACACTGATATGTTTATCTGACTTTTTTTCTGCTCCTGGGACTTACAGAAAATTCAGGAAAGAGTTTTAAAAGGTAGATTATTTTGGTAGCTTCCTTTTCAAAATGGAAATCTTTGTTCAAAGGCCAAACACTAACTTCTGCCTCTTTGGCTGGGAAAATTCACAGAAAACTCTGGAAAAGTTCCACTTTCCTAACTTTAGCTTGTAGGTATTCCATGGAAATTGATCCGTCTGAATGATAATAAAGGCAAAATTTGGGAATGGAGAACTGAATTACACTTAGGCCAAGGGCTGTATACAGAGTGAGGCAAAAGTGAATTAAAAGAATTATCAGTTGATTTGAATTCTGTGGGCTGAGGGATAGTAAGAGAATAAAGTTAAGAGTGGTAAAGCTCCTTAGCAAATAACGTGGTCTGACTGCAGTTTTCCAGGCACTTTGAAGTCCAGTGATTATTGCTTCAGGAGTCCATTAAAATGAGAATTGCAGTAGCTGATGGAGGAAATAATTAAGGTGTGACCAAGAAGGATTTTTACTGAGGTGAAACCTGGTAACATTTCAGAAAATGTAGCAGAAATTCAGATAAGGATTTTTTTTTTTTTTTTTTTTTTAAAAAAAAAACAAAGATTTGTGGAGGAAGAAATTNNNATAAGGATTTTTTTTTTTTTTTTTTTGTCAAAAAATAAGCACAGATTTGTGGAGTCAGAAGTTCAAATTTGAAATACAGAGAGTAGAATCAGTGTCTCAGTGATGGAACATTTTACTGAGAAAATAGCTTCATTCAGAATAATACACTACACAGAGAAGCTGAAAAACTGGGCAAAAAAAAGTAGGATATGGAGATAGCAGAGAGGTACTTCTCTGATCAAAGAGGGATCTTCAGCTGTTGTTTATCAGTACTCATAATAAATTTGTTTCCTGAGCACGTAGTGAGAACATCTCATTCTTGGTTTGACTCATATCTTTCTTAGCAGCATTTTCATTCCTAGTTAAGGCTTTACCTTGAGAGTCATCTAGCTTGTCTTTCCCTTCAGAGAGCGTGCAAGGTGCTTCTTTAACTTTCTCACAGGTGAGTCATGGCTAGTGTCAGCCCTAGTCATCCTTTGCACACAGAAAAGAAAATTATATTAACCTTTAATCATCTGATTCTTCTCTCACAATGCTTAACTCACAGAACCAAAGCTCCTAAAGCACAAACCAACTCACCCAAAAGTACGATTTTTAGTTGCACCTTGTCTGTGGAAAAATGTTTGGGCAAAGCATGAAATGCAGATGTACTCAGTTTACACACACCACTGACAAATGCCATTAAAAGCAAGGCTGACCAATAGAATATGATGGCATTTTCATTATTGTCACCTGCTTCTTTATAGCCTAGAATTTTATACAAGATCTAATAAAAACTAGTGGAAGCTTTGAAGTACATTCTCCAAGTTTTAAAGCCTTAAAATTTAAAGAAAATATTCTTTCTCTGACATAGCACTTTTGTCATAAAAGTATTCAAGTATTGATTAGTAAATATTTTTGTCCCAATCATAACAATGCTTGTGGCTTTTTCCTTGTTTCTGTTTTACAAAATGTTCACATTTTAAGGATAATACACTTTTAGGCGCAATTATGTATTTATCATTCTATTTTTCAATTAAAAGATAATGATGGAAAATTTCCAGTTGCTCTATCACCTCTAGATTGCCCACTCATATGAAGCTTAAAACATTATTGAAACTATACTCTTTCTCCACACCTTGACAGCACTTTATTTTTCAGCCTGAATAAATTGGACACATCAAGAGACTTTGTGTTACTCTTCTTGTTTCATCCTATGTCAGTCTCATGATACTTCATGATACACCGCTCTTCCTTCCTTCCACAGTTTCCCTCTACATTTCTACAGTACTTTCTGACTGTAGCAGGTCCCTGTTTTTGAGGTATGTTTATATAATTTGGTGGTCCTAAAAACCTGACTCCTTTTGTACTCGTGTTTACCGAAATCCCATTTTCAATCCCTCTTTTGACATCATTTCTACCAGACCACATGGGAGAATGCTAAATACACTTCATAAATTCCCATACTTAAGCATCAAAGAACCTACACCAGCCCTACTGGCATTGCAAGTCATATTACATCTTTTGTAGATTGATACACATCTGCAGGGTGCAAGGTCTTTCTCATATATCTTTAAAGCTGTGGCTTAAAACTTAAAAAAGAAGAATTAACATTTTAATACAAACACAAGAACATCGTTTACTTGTGAAAATGCACTGAAGTCATCCAGAACAGCATACTCCAAACAGAAGTACACCACATAAAACGTGCCCCCCTCTGTGGCCACAAGTCTTTCTGTTTCATGTATGCAGATATTAGTGGGGACAGTATGGGGAACATCTCATGTTGCAGTCTGATGACTACCAAGAAATACTACTGACAGTCTCTTCTGTTCTCTCTCCTTCTGCATTCAGCTCAGCTCTCTGCTCCACTGTAGGGAGTTTACAGTATACGTTACATGGACACTAGAAACTTCTGGAGGAGTGTTTACAGGACCCACAGAGACTTTGGGCTCTTTGCAGAAAGGAGGTGTTTATGCACACAGTTCCTGGCTCTTGGTGACTTTAGTGGGAACCACAGGGCTGTATGAATCTGGAAGGTAGGGTAAGAAGGCTCTGTGGATGAGTGATACAACCACAGAGTACACCAGTGTTGGTGGGTCACCCATCCTCACAGGAGATATTAAACTGCCCTTGGGGTTAGGTCATTGTAACCGACTCCTCTCCTTATGCACGCAAAAATCTGAACCTCACAATGCCTATATTTTCTACCCCACAGAGGAATTTCAGAATTCCTGTGTGGCACCTCAGACTCCCTGTTTTGTACATATTCAGCATTAGCCTTGGTGCAAGACACTTTTGAGTAGCATTTTGGCTTCCCCACCCTACGGCACCCAAAGCAAGGATCAGCCTAAAGTTAACATGCTAACCTTGCCTACAGTTGCAACTAGAGGAGAGAGGGCACGCTCTCTACCTTGGAAGATCCATTCCATAAAACATAATTTTTGAAGCAGCAACCAGTAGCTGTTCCCCAATTGCTCATTTTCGCCCCTACTTTCTGAATCCAGTACCAACACAAAAGGCAGAGAGAGCCCCTTTCACACTAAGATATAGTGTGGCAGTCAGCACAGCCTCTTAGGATGTGGGGATTTGAAAGGAAAAAGCCAAGCTCAGGTCCTCCACAGTCTAGCTGCATAATCTAACTGTCGAGTTATTATTTAAAGGGATTGGTACAAACCAAACCAAAGCAAACAAACACCAAAAATTGGTGATGGTGTCTTAAACTAGCTTGTTCAAGCAGATATCTGAGGCTGTTCCAAGAACATTTTTTGACTGAGCATCTTTGAGGACCTAAAAGAAGGAAAGACACCTATCTAGACCTTGATCACTCTTAGAAGTCAACTGGAACTTGGCTGCCTGTTTTAAGGATATAAAGTTTCTATAAGTTTAGGTGCCACCTGGATTAGGTTGAAAGTGCAAAAGGACTTTTAGGATTTTATCTTTCCATCTAGTTGATCAATCTTCTCTCAACTTCTATTTTCTTCCTCTAGATCTGTTGACTTTAGATTTGCTCACTGAATGAGGAAGGACTGGGATATGCCTTGCAAAAGGAATGAATTCTTGCAAAGTTCATCCGTTGTGCCATTTTTCTTCCAGGTAATGGAAAGGTTTTATGTATTTGTGCCTTTTTTATGAAGAGTTTTGCTGCAATCTCTTTTATGGAGAGAAATTGTACTGTTAGTTGACAGAGACATGCATCAAGAGGAATTGGTCATGGGAAAACATGCATTTTGACATGAACCAGAGCAGGAAAAGGAGAGAAGAAGAAGGAAGTGTCATAAGGGATAGCGCTATGGAACTTGATTTTTAAATTTTTTTCTGAGAACATGAGGGAATGAAAAGTTGTGGCGGTCATCCAGCCAG